>JASSUY010033503.1:179626-207703 GCA_032466535.1 Forpus xanthops
CCCCCCCCCCCCCCCCCCCCCCCCCCCCCCCCCCCCCCCCCCCAAGCATTTGTATAACTAATCAGGTGAGCCATTCTGGAGTAATCCCTTTGGTCACACACACTGGCATGCGTATTACAATTCTACTAGGCTTCTAAAGCATTTACAATGACATCCTAGTTTATGAGCCTGAATGAAAAGTCTTACCTTGATGGCCTAGAAGTGTTCTGGATCTGAGCACAGTTGCTTTAATCTGCTGCAATTTGTGCAGTGTGGAATGTGGATAGACAAAGACGTACGTTTTATGCTGAAAGCTCATTTTGGACCATAACAGTGGTGGGACTGATGGATTTCCTTTTTTTTGGTGTGCTTTATTTTGCATTGTATTGCATATTCTTTCCTCTTTGGTTTTTATAGACAAGAATATGAAACTGAAATGATGTGTAAGCACAACTATTACAAATATTAAGCTTAAGCACTGGACCCCTTTCATTATTCTATTGCAATAAGTGGGGTGTACTCTTGTGACCTGCCTGAGGAGCTGAAGTCCTTCTCTCCTGCCCCATGTGGTTCATTGATAGCATAGGATTTCTTCAGGGCAAACACTTTACTTCCAGTTTCCCATATAGAAAGGCTGAGCGCTGTGTACTCAGTGGGTTGTGGAGAAATCTGTTGGAAAGCCCTGCACTTAGCACCACATCCTCAGGATGCATGCAAGCACTGGGATACAGGGCTCAGCGTTTTACACACCCACCTCTTCCCACCTTGGATTTGTGAACAATAGCCAATGAATCCTCTGAAACTGGAAGCACCAAGAGGCGAACTCCGGCTCTCCATATGATGATGCTGAATGATTTCATAGACCGACTGTTTGGATTCTGCAGTTCAGACCAAAGTTTGGTGTTCAGTTTTGAGTTTATTTCCTTCTCCTGCAGAGGAGAGGCAGCTTTAGGGAGCTGTATCAGAGCATGAGCTTTACATAAAGCAGAATTACTGCCTTCCTTGGAAATTTAGGGCTCATACCTCAGAACATTTGATACAGCAGTACCTGGCCTGGGGTTACTGCCGTGGGTCAGGGCAGTGAGGCCAGCTGGGTAGGTCAAGCTTCAGAGGAATGCAGAGTGCTCTGGAGTTGAAGTGTATGAGATTTCCAGGTGATTTGCTGGGAGCTGCTGCCACAGAAAGCACTAAATTAGCCTGGGATGGCTGAACGTAGTGAAACTTAAACCAGTCTGGCCTCAATTCAAGACTTATGATTAAATCTTGTTACCTGCCATGTGATTTGGGTTCTAAGTGGGTCCGTGTCACACAGCCATAAATGTTTCTCTTCCCCCAAATGTTTTCTGCACTGAATCACTCAGAAGCATTTTTGTATCACCTACTGCTGTAGAGACAAGAAGTGGAACAGGAGGTATCAATTCAAAGGAGAACTGCGAATATAAGGAAGGTTCATGATTTGTGCAAGGGGCAGAGGGATGCTGTGCCATAGGAAATGAAATGGTCCTTTGGCATAAAGTATCCTTTCGCACCTCCACTTTCTGCACTGTGGCAAACATATATATATGACCTCCATCAACGTCCTGGTTATTACTCATGGAACAAAGCAGCCAGGGCTGAGCATTCAAGCATGTAGTTTCCTTGTATCTTGGCATCTTTGTGTTTATAGGTCTCACTCTTTTTACTTTGTTCCTAATAGCAATAAAATAAAACAAGATCCGGTCTTCTCATAGGATCGCCACTCTCCTAAAACAGAGGGAGGGAGGGAGGAAAAGAAAGGCAGTTCCAGCACAGAAAAGACCCTATGCTCCTATAAATGATTTTTTGGGCCTCCAAGATAAAACTGAGAGAGAAAGGGAGAAATACAAGTGCTTAACTGCAATATGGTGAGCCGCCCTGTGATTAAGCACAATACCTTGGAGTCTGATTTCTTAATCGCCTGGGGTGCCTGATCCATACTAGTTTGTCACCAGCGGAATAAGGGAAGGAAAATCAGATGTTGGGTGGGAAGATGGCTGTGGTTTTTGGTTCACTATGAGCCTGTGATGTGCTGGCATCATTTTGGAGTCTCTCACCAGGCAGTGTTGCAGCTCTGCCTGCTGTCTTCTCTGAGCCGCTGGTGTTGGCAGTGCCTTCCTGAGGAGCTGCTCTGCAGTAGGAATTCTCCTTCTCTGGTTCTAGAAACCCCTCAGAGCCATCCAGTTAATTTGCTTCATGTCTGCTTGCTGTTCTAGAGGTCTTCTGATATTTCACCCTTTAATATCTGTCTAGATATTGTGTGCCCAGTTAGACCCCAGAGGCAGCCTCTTGTCAGAAATGAGTCCCAGGGGCTAATGGCAGCAACAGAGAGGACCACCATGTCAAAGAAATACTATAGATAAGATGCACAAGATGTAGTTAGGAGGGAAAAGCATTCCAGAAATGCAACTTGGTGGTTATTATCTAATATCTTATAAACCAAAAACATCAGTCGAATTTTCCAGCATGCAAATGAAGGAAAAGTACCTAAAGCTGTGTCAGCGAGAGATGCTTTGCAACATAATTTTATATATGAGAAGGCCTCTCATATGCTTCCCAGATGTACAATCCCATATGTCTGTTCTGTTAGGCTGATTATGGAATACATGCATTTATAGCTGAGAGCAAAGGGAGAATTGATTTCTTTCTAGCTTGGTGTGGATATCAGTGTGTTCAAGATAATTAAACATTAGAACTCCAGTACTCACACACAGGTCCACCCTGGCGTTTTGGTGTGGGAGACCAGGGATGGAACTATTAGTGTTAGTAGTGCATATGTGAGAATGTGTTGCTTGTGATGCTAGGCAGCTTAAGGTTTTCATTTGTCATATCTGATGCTGCAGGTATGTGTGCAAGTAACTTGACTCACAGGAGTAGTCCAAAGAGGATACTTACTGCTTACGTGAAGGGGCTGTGTGGATCTGAATCCCAAGAGATCCTTGCCTAAGTGTAGTATGACTTGTGTGTTTAATACAAGTGCTCCAGAGGGCTCACTGTTTGAACTGACAAGACAAAGGGAGTATTATTACACATTTAGATGTAAAGAACTGTAGGTTTGTCTGCACTGGAACAGTCAGAAGTTAATTCGTATTAAACTAATGATGCATACATAAAATGCATTAGTTAAACTGCACTGAAGCCCTTTGTGGTCACTCTTTTTCATGGTGCAAGTGTTTTCCTTTCATTTAAACTTGATTCGCTTCCAAACTAAATTTAGTGCAACCTCATTAAAGCCACTTTGGTTGTGAAGTAAAAAGTCCATACAGGGATTTAAATGGTGCTCGAGTAACTTACCTCAAAAATTAATATGATTTCAATTTTTTGAATGCTCTGCGATATGTTGTATGCTTTGTCCAAATTCCTCTTTTGATAGCATCATTCACCTCTAGTAGTAGTTGGACTTTGTGCCTTTCAGACTAAGCTTCAATATAAGGTGCTAATTTCAGCTTTCATAAAATAAAGGCATGATTTGCTGCAGAGAAGATCTCTGAGAATATTAACCCCAAGGGTGTCAATAGCTGAATTCAAGTAATTTGAGACTAATTTTGAGAGTGTATCTGCTTTTGGAAGTTGGGGTTTGTAAACGTTGAAGATTGTTCAGTACCCCGGAGGGAGTGATGGATATTGGATTTTACTCAGTGTCATAACTGGAAATCTAATCTCTGTAAAATCGAGCTCGTGGCTTAGCACTGAATTATTCCACACATAGAGGGACAACAGCTTGGCTGAGTGATATTTGTGCTTATGATGCAATTCAGTTAGGCATTGGTTTGAACTTGGCCAAGTACAGCTGAATCTCCCAAACGTGAGCACATGCAGGGAACCGACTCCAGAGCATGGGGAAGTTCAGGCTAAAAGTGGAAAAAATGGAGCACACTCTGTGGCTTAATACGTACGCAAATTATTCCATGGAGTATACAGTCTTTTAGGCTGCCAAAAGCAGGTAGCTGCAGCCTCTTCCCATTAACACATACCTTGAGCTTTAGAAGCAGCATGGACCCCGTGAATCTGTACTAGCAGGCAGCAGTAAAAACTGAAGATACACAGGACACGGTGATGAGTGTTCCTTGTAAGCCCGTGTAATGGATATCTAAAGTTTTGCTATTACATTTAGAAATGCAGGTATTTGACAGACCTGTGATGGGTGCAGTTATAATAATTTTATATAGATTGGGACCAAGAGAAACAGAAGTCTGTTGGGTTTCATTTCCATTTGTGTTGCTGGCTTCCTCTGTAAGCTGGAGGGGCGAGTAATTGAAGAGCTCAGTGTGTCTCTGAGTTTCTTCACCTGTCAATTGGGGGAATTACTTCACAGGGGGACTGGAAGTATCATTATAATGATATTTGCAATATGCTTTCATATGCTAGGTAGAGGAGCGGGAGCTTTAACATGTACAAGAGAGAGAGAAAAAAGTAGGTTAGCCTGTCGGAGCTTGTCATGCTTCTACTGTGTCAGCAAACTCAGGGAGACAAGAGAAAGGAGAGGAAGAGAGATCAAAAGAATAGATTAAATTAAAAAGTAAACAGGGAAAGTTAAACTTAGAGTGGCAAGTAAGGAGTTGCACAGGACCTGTTCTGTGCCTAACTGCATTAACTTGGTCCATCATGTGCCAAGATCTTTGTCATCAACAGCTCACCATCAAAAGTCACAAGGCAATCCCAGTGTCTGCCATGTGGTTTTGAGCTCCCATCGGCTCTTAGCTGGCCATGCCGAGGCTGCTCTGTATGTGAATAAAGGCCTTTTGGGGAAAGGGAAGGATTATTCCCTGATGATGGGGAAAGCTGGGATGCATCTCCTTGGACTGATGTGGGACCTGGATGCTTGGAGACCTTCACTTTGAGTAGGACTGTTTTTTTGTGGCACATTGGGATGTGATGTGTGGCTGCTCTGTATTGCGGTGGTGGTGGCAACAATAAGCAGTTGTAGCACCAGGTCCTTGCCTTGTAGCCTTGTCACTAGGCAGTGGCAAATGTCACATGCTTAGGGAAAAACTGTGAAAGTGGGGTTTAAATCTCCTCTCAGCTCTTGGCAGTCTGTACTTTAGGGACTGCCCAAAGCACATGCTGCATCGGGTGTGATGTGCAAGGCTGATGTTGAACTTTATCTGTGGACATGAGAGAGTTAATTTACCTTTCTGTGCTTGCAGTGATACTTCTCTGAAAGCTGCTAGCTACACAAAGCAGCAGTGCTGGGAACCTCTCAGAGCCTACACACTTTTCTTCCTTTGTTGCAGGGGGAGTAAAAAGTCTCTATGTGGGATAGCTGTTTCCTCTGAGCTTTGTCAACACGTTCGCACTGGATTGGGCTTCTGCACAAACGTTTCCCTCTGCTTCAAAAGTCCATGTGTAAGGAAGGCAGCTCTGTAATGTGGTGCTGTTGTGCATCATGTTGCGGTAGCTCAAGACATGGTGCTGTCTCCTGTTGGAGAGCAGATTGGACTGATTGATTTGCTGCCTCCTCATTTGTGCTCTTACAGTGTGGATTCAGTTTTGGAAGCGGTGAATGTGTGTTGTTGCTGCTGTTTGGCATCTTTTAATGAACAGGCCACTTAAGTGCTCTCTCAGCTTTTTGGACACAAGGAAGAGACATGATCCTTCCTTTTATGTCCTTTCCTCACCCTGTTTGTTTTCAAGGTACACTCTCAGGTGGTTAAGATGGCCAGGCATAGTTCTGAACTGCAGTTCTATTCTATGTAGTACAATCTGTTCTGTCTGATCATGAAATAGGCCAAGCAATCTTCATATGCAAATTTTCCTTATAAAGTACACTAAGAAAACCAGAAAGCATGTAGAGGGAAATTCTTGACAGTCAATATATGAAGGGTTAGTTATACTTTTGCAGCATTACAGGTCAAACACTCAGCTGCTGAAAGCAATCATACCAACTGTATCCAGTCAGAAAAGAGGCAAAATTGTTTTTCTGCCTTTGAAGAATGGAAATATCTTTTTCCATATCCACTTTGACCTGTTTTACTGTAACAGGACCCACTCAGCGAAATCATCAGAAGCAAAGTTTGGTGGAAACAAATTGCACCATAAAGTTAATCCTAAAACTGCCTTTTGCGTCTTCAGCAGCTGGGTGGGTTTTGAAGGCAAAGTGCTCAATCTGCATCCTAAGCCTCCTCAGTCTGCCTTGTCTGTGGCAGAGCTGGACTGCTTGGAACCACGGGCTATGAGCTATAATCTTATTTTTACACACGGTCAGACTGTTTTACTGTGTGTCATCTGAAATGCACCCTTCCTTTGTGAAAGCCACAAGTAACCACAAGCTTCCTCTTAAGTGCTGGTGAACGGTAAGTTTTCAAACGGACCAAGGAATAAATAAGAGTGGAAGGAGCACGACAGAAACCTCCTGGAAAACAAAGAGGAAGATGGCATCTATCAGAGATCTTATTTACATAAGTGCCTATTCCCAGCCAACTGAAGTGAAAAACACCTATGCTGATATAACACAACCCAAATGCGGGAAAGGCAGTCAATTTAAGTGTGGAGGGCAGGACTTGAAGCACACACATCTCAAAGACATTAGGAACAGAGCATGGAAAGTGGCATTTGCTTTGTGATCTGCAAAATCCAACAGTGTGTGGGAGAGGAAGAGGGCAGCAGAAACATCAAGCTGCCTTACAGCAAAATTGAGCCACTTGGATGCATAGGAGCAAGAACATCTTGGTCATATTTTAGCAGATTTGTATAGTGGTGGTGTTGAGGATCTGGATAAGATCTGTAGAGAGATACAGTGATGAAGTAATGGGATGGTCTCCATCTTTCAGAACTTGCCATCTGCAGAAGGAGGTTATTTCACCCAAGAAAATGTTTTGGAAGACGTGGAGCTCCGGAGTCATCCGAGTGCCTGAGGATTTTCATTACTATTTCTCTACATTAGAGTCAAATGACCTGATGATGTTGATCATCGTCACAGACACCAGTGAAATAGGGAGATTACTTTGCACAAATGCTTTGTTGCTGAGATCTTCTTGCCCAGTATGGTGATACTTGTACTATCACAGGGAAAAGAGCTGAAGTTGTACTGTACAGATATGTGGGATGTCGTATAACAGAGCTCGTGTTAGTCCCTTTTATTTTTGTCCTAGTCATTGTAAATAACAATCTAAATCATATAAAATGAAGGGGAATTTGAGAAGAAGGTTATCCTGTGAAAAGGGCTCGGGGGAGATAAAGGTGATGTGTCACTTGATACAAAGCAGATGATTAATGGTGAGGTTTGTAACTCCTACTTAGAAATGTTAGCTTTTAATGCAAATGTGAGCTACATCAGAGAAGGTAGTATTTTGGCTCTAATTCAGAACTGCATATGGGAAGTCGGTAGTATCTACTGTATAAAATAAAATAGGAGTTATTGAGACACCCTCCTAGCCTCTTTATTTCAGGAATGCATTCATTATGATGTGCTTAGTTGGTTGATTGTTAGTGATGCCATAAAATAGAGGCTATACCTGGTGTTTACAGACTTCTGCTCATTTGGGTGATTCCCTGATTATGCTGTATGTCTGCTTCCCCTTCATGCCATCTTGTGAAGATGTCAGACCATCATCAGTTGAACAGCCTGGTTCTCATTCCTCTTAAAAGACTTTGTTCTCTTTTATGCTTTTATGCAAACCAAATGGCAGCCACTTTCCATTTTACTAGTGGTACCTAAACAGTAAGGAAGGCTGGCCACTAGCCAATTCATTTAAGTCTCTAGAATAATAGTCTGGCTTTAAATCTCTCCATTCAATTGTGGTGGCACTCCTGAAGTTGACAGGTACTTATAAGACACTGAGGAAAGGTCATTTGTTGGGTGTTAGCTTCATTGATTTGTCCAGAGAACCTTCTAGTCATTCCTCTCCATTCTTGGAAGGAAACAAAACCAAAAAAGGGTCAGAAAATCAGGCAGAAAATTCATTAGTTTTCTCATATTTGCTTCAGAAGTCACAAATAATCCATTCCTGGTAAGCAGTTTCCTGCTTTTCTACCACTAAGTCTGGGTCTGTCCAATATTAATGTATTGGTGGCCCGTTGTTTGTATTGGTATTGCAGCAGATGAATCTGGGGCTCCATCAGTTCAGTTTTGTAAGCATATCCAGAAGGAGTTGCTTTCTGGCCCAGTGAGCTTGTAGTGCCAGTAGCCCTTAGCAAAGCAAATGGGGAAGGATGGATTGGTTTTCTGTTGTACAGATGGGGAAAGATTTGATGATCTGCCCAGCCTCACACAGGGAGTCTGTAACAGAGCAAAATAACTCATGGGCTAAGGCAGTGTCGTAACTGCAGGACTAGCTGAATGCCTCCAGTTTGGTTCTTTTCCTAGAGACATATCCAGGTATGTTGCTTGATAACACTGTCTCCATGGACAGTGAGTCCACTTCTGAGTAAACGATTTCCTATTTATACGTCTGACAAATGTAACGCAAGTCAGCTTCACAGTTAGCATCATCTTACTGTGAGCAAGGAAACTGAGGCAAGCAGCAAGGGAAGGTTTTGCCTCAGACATCAGACATAAGTGCTGATCTTGGATTGGAATCTAGGTGCTCCTTGGGATTGGCTTGCAGTGAGCTGGAGTAACTCTGCTGTTACTAGATTAATTGCTTACTTCATCCTTTTTCCCCTGTACCAATAAATCAAATGCTACCATTTTCTTCCTGAAGCTGGCACTTAATGAACTTAAAAGCAATCTGAGGAAGGAGCCCCGTAGTACAAAAACTAGCTGTGCTAATGCCCTGTTCCATTTACAAAGAAAAGCAAGAGCAGTGGCAAAGTTATTTTTACTCTAACTAATTTGCTTTAGAGTGCAGCCACACGCAGGAGCTGCCAGTCACATATTCCAAGAACTGGCTTCTTGATGCCCAGGAGAATAAAGCCTGGAATGACTTGGATGTTCCTTAAACCATGCTGGTAGGGAGCTCCATGGATCAGTCTTTGCAAGGGAGAGAATGGTGGCACAGGAGAAGACATGGGAAGGAGGAGGGGACAGAGTTTTGATATTGTACGGTGAAAGCTAAGCTTAAATTAAGAGGGGAGATGAGGAAGCAACTGGAATAAGGGTGTGCATGGGCTTGTAGGTGAGGCTGGGAAGTTTGAACCTGAACAATAATGCAGGAGGAAAGTCAGTGAAGCAAGGAGGGCTGTGGTCAGAGTGGACCATGAAATGAATGGGAACATTCCCCACTGCAGATAAGAGCAGAGCATGCCTGAGGTGAAGAGTTCTCAGCCCAGGGAAGTTATTAAGTGTCTGAATTCCTGGCGGCTGGCCTGAGGACATTGTTAAGAGAGGAATGAGGTAAAGTGTGGACCCCCACTATGACTTGGCTGAATGATATTTAATATTTAAGCCTTTTAAAGTGGAGGGACCTGTTTCGGAGCACCTTTTAAAGAGGAAGTAACACAGTTCTGATTGATGAACTGTGTGCATTCTACATGATTTTTTGTTCAAAATGATACTAGCAAATTAGCTTAGTCTGAAAAGAAGCTTTGGAGAATTGATGTTTTCCAGTTGCTTCACAAGTCCTAATTATTCCTTCTCTCTCCTCTTTTTACCCAGTGTTTTTTTCCCTTTTGCTTTGGTCTGGTTGCAGCCAGGGATGGCAGAATGCATGGCTCTCAGGTGGTGCAGTGTGAAGCTGAACAAAAGCAACCCAATACCTATAGCATTCGGTGCTATCCCTGTTTGATAGCAAGAAGTGAAGGACTGGGGAAAGGAAGTGACTTGTCACCCAGCAAAATGTTAGTGTAACTGAAAATGGAATCAGGGTCTCTTGGTGGAGAGAAATTGGTCAGACAGCAGCATTTCCTCCAGGGTACAGAATGGAAAATCTATTTCAGAAATTGGTCATTTTAGACATCAGACTACTGGGAACTGAAGGTTATTTTGTAAGGAAACAAAGCCCTAGTCCAAAGATGACTGAAGTCACTGAATTGTTTCCATTGCTTTCTGTGGGAGCAAATCTTTGTTTAACAGGCAAGATAACACCTGATGGACTGTTTCCCGTCTCAGACCTCAGGCTCTGCAGTAAATAATGCTCTTCACTTAGAGCATGGTCAGCTGCTAGGTTTTCCATGGTCAAATGACTTCTGTTTGGAGGAGGAGGGAAGAAGAAATGGAGGTCAGGGTAGATTGCAGCAACAGGCAGCAAAGAAGTGAAAGAAGGAGGAAGTGGAGTGTATTTACTTCTCACCTGCTCCAAGTTACCCTGCAGCAGAATGTGGTGAGGAGTGGTGGGACAGGAGGTTGTGCAGCCAGCGTGCTGGGAACAAAAGGCTTTTCTGATTCAAAATGCCATGCACCAAGGTGGAAGCTCTGCTGCAGCTCTGTCTTGGGGCTTTGGTTACACCACAAAGATGGGTGCTATGGAAAGGTTCAGAAGAGGCTGGCCCACAAGTCTTGGGAGATGTTTTTCTCCTTAATGACACTAAGGCTGTGTCCTGCCATTGCTGATCAGCGTTTTGCTTGCAGGCTAATGTTACAGTTGTACCAGAACTTGTTCCATATTGGCTTTTGATCCTGGGAGAACGGGAAAAATCTGGTCAATACGGTTCTCATTAGCCAAAAAAGCTGTAACATGCTGGAGTCATTAGTAGTTTGTTGATTGAGTTAACCATGCAAGGCAGGCTGCAATTGATCATCTGCATTCTCATTAAATATGCCACAGTCTAGGAGAGTTTGTTATGAAACTAGTTGGAGGACATGAGGAGTCTTGGTTGCAGCCAAGAGCACCATTTTATATCTTTATGCTTAAAACTCAACCTGTGTAATTAAAATCAGAGATGGGAGTGAGATGTAACGTAGAAACAGCTTTTCACTAAAGTCTAACTACGCAGGGTCTTGTTTCAGCTCAACTTGGGGAGAGAGACTGGGGCTGAAACTTGAATCCAAATCTAAACTTTCTTAGTGCTGCAAGAGGCAAGGGAAGTGGTGAGGGTCTGTGGCTAGAGGATTTCCACTTGGAACTAAGTAGGCATTTGAAGGAAGGAAGCATTGCTGCGCTTCATTTAAAGATAATGAGGTATAATAAACCCTAACCAAAAGTCAAATTCACTTTGTCTTTGCATTGTTCTTAAGACAGTCAATAAGTTAAAAAGATAGATATAGAGAGAGGTGGTAGAATTTTGCTTACAATAAATGGGTGAACAGGAGTTGCTGAAGAGTGTTACCTTGAAAATATATCATGATCCCTTTAAACCTTGTCTATGTCTTTCAGCTTTTGAAACGCTGAAGATCACATCTTGAGGGAATTTGTTAGAGCCTTTGAAGTATTTTTATGTTAGGCCCCTATGGCAGAAGATTGTACACATCAAGAAAGTACCAAGTAGATTTATTCACAGAAAATGCATTTAAATTACCCAGTTATAGGGGCACACATTCTTCATTTACAGCCTGGTGTCTGGTCTCTGAAATCCTCCCAAGAACTGAGGTCATAGCATCTGCAAACGAGCTTCTGAACACCGTACTTCTGGCCTTTTGGATGTAATGTAGTCTGTGCTGTGCAGTAAGTTGGACACAATTCAGAGAAGGGCAACAAAAACAATTAAGGGAATAGGGGAACTGGCTTACATGGGGAGATTAAAGGCATTACAAATTTGTGGCTTGGTGAAGTCAAGACTACTGCAAGTCATTGGAAGTTTCTGGAGACAGGAATGCAGCTTCAAAATCCCCGTTCTTGTCTAAACCTGTTTTCGTTTGTGTGTTTGTTTTAAAGCAAAGTCTTTTTAGAGCAATATCCTCCTCTGGTGTAACTGACCACAGTTCCAGTGAAAACAATGGAGCAAAAGGATCTGTGCCAAATTAGACTGTCTAAAAACGCGGCCTTGTGCTTTTTAAAAGCAGGAGTGGAATCAGTAGTTTGGTGATTTAAATCCTGCAAGTTAATTCCTGGTATATTAAGAGTACAGAGTGCTTAAATGCAGAAGATATTTGGACACCTGCCTTCTGTAGAACCTCTGCTTTGCTGATGCTGTTCTGGGGCAAGAG
This sequence comes from Forpus xanthops, assembly GCA_032466535.1. Taxonomy (NCBI): domain Eukaryota; kingdom Metazoa; phylum Chordata; class Aves; order Psittaciformes; family Psittacidae; genus Forpus; species Forpus xanthops. The sequence goes on from JASSUY010033503.1 coordinate 191,583, forward strand.
TGGTAATGAGCAGAGCTGGTACTAGAAGGCTTAAAATTGAGTTTAATGCATGAGCTCAATATTGGCAAAAAGATGGACTGAAAGGACCCTCTGTTAAATTTTGATTCACATGCTCTCACAGAAACACAGGGAGCTTTCAAGCCAGTAAAGTCTAATATAGTCCCAGAAAATGGAAGAACATTGCTATGAGAAGCTGCAGGTGTAATCCACTACTGAATGTATATGACATGCCTCCTTCTGTGCACTATTTGCACAGAGGAGCAGTCTATAAATACCCCAATTAGTGAGTGCAGCTAGTTGGAGCAGGGTATAGCAGCTCATGTTTTCAGCCTTAGAAACCCTTCTTTCTGTCCTTGTTGAGTTGATCAAGATGGTGGCCACTTTGCAGACACAAGGAGTGGATTGTTCCCGATGGTCCATGGGGATTGGATTACAGTGAGACTGAGCAATTAAAACCATAGGCTGACTCTTAGGAAAATTAAGTGTGAAGCTCATTGTGCTGTGAAATAGTCTCAGAAGGGAAGTGATGGAGGCCCTGTTGCTTGGGATGTGGTGCTTTTCGTAAGGATGGAGTGTTAATTAAAGCATTATGGCCAAATTTTAACAGTGAAGTTAATTTCTGGCTCCATTGCATGCTCCTTGTTCCAGCTGGGGAGGGAGTTATTCTGTCCCAGGGCTGAAATGCAGTGGGACTTGGCTGCATATGGAGTTCAGGAGCTCACACCTTTCACATAAGTGGTTGCTTTTATGAGATAGATGAAGTTGCCAGGAGCAGAGGTTGGAAGTGTGGTAGCTTCTGGATGGAAGTTGCTACAGATACCAGTTTCCATTTTAATTTATATGTGATCTTCACTGAGGATGAAAATGGCCAAAGCTCTAAAACATAAAAAGGACTAATCTGCAGTCTTTCCAGTTGCACCAAAAAAGCAAAAGCACTAGAAGGGAGGCACCTGTGGAGACTGTGCGGCTCTGTTGGCTTCATCCTGATTTCTCTGGGTCAGGAGCTGGACACAGTGATCTGCCACATCCCTCATCATCCCTTTGATATCCAAATTCATGAATGAATAGGAAAAAGAGAAAAACATACCCTCCTGAAATGAGTGTTTGGAAAATAGGGATTTTGAGTGTGTGAATGAGGCAAACAGACAGGAATACCGATTGTGGACCGAAAATGCCAGGGGAATTGTTTCCATAGAAACACAACCATGGAGGCTCACATGGTTCCCCCATCTCAGACTTACAAATTCATATGATTACCTTAATGGTCAACATAATGGATTGAAAAGAGGTAGGTGATTAGTAAAATTTGATCCAAGTTTGTTGCAGATGTAGGGAGCATTGTGCTGAAGTCTCTGAGTGCAACTTAGAATGGCTCATATGCTGAGTGCGTATAGCTCTGATTTGCTGCACTAAATCAGGATTAACTCCCAAGCAGTGAATGGTGTCCTACTGGTATCAAACAAAGGGAATCAGACCTGGTTTCTTCTAATTAACTTGAAGAAAAAAGGTCTGCATTTGTTTCTCGATACATTGTTCTTTCACCTTTGTTGTCCAGTCCCTTTTGTGTGGCTGCAGACACAATCTTTTGCATGTAAATCAATACCATTCAGAAATGCCTCAGGAAATATCATTCTGAAATGTACTCAATGGAAGCACATGTCTTTCTGTGCTGAAATTTATGAGGGGCGTTGGGAGTCTGTTTTCTTCATTTGCTCATGGAACTGTTTCTCCTCAGAAAATCCAAGATGTTTAGGACTAATTTGTGTTGTTCCAGCCCCTTCAAAGAAGCTGGAAGTAGTGGTTTTGCGCTGTATTGGTAGGCTTCTGAGTGTAGTATGGATGATGCCATGGTTAAATGAGTAAGTTTTAGTACCATTAAGAAAGGGCATTATGAAATGAAGGTGTTCTAGGTTTTTATGTATGGCATCTCAAGGATCTGCCTTCTCATGGGGTTGCCAGCTGGGGTTCTTGTATGGCACTGTTGACCAGTCCTGCACAAGCAGAGTGGGTTGCCGTGATGCTTTAGAAGCTGCTGTTAAGATGGTAGGTATTTCTGATGTGCTGGGAAGCAGGAAGGATGAGAAACATCCTGTGGGAATCCTAAATATGAGGGGTTTCTCGCACATTAACCAAAATGTAGCCTGGTAGCTCCCATAAAACTCCCAAAGCAACACCCATAGAGCAGTCAAATTTTATATGGGAGAAGAGGCTTAACCACATAATCTAAGTCAGAGCAACCCCAAATGAAACAGTGAGGATCCAAACTGTAGTGCAGATGTGTGGCTTGGGCTCCTCTCTGTGAAAGCCCATGGTGGCGTGGCCATCTCCTGTGGTTCCATGGTTTAATTTGGGCTGAGCTGATTTGGTCTGTCTGATTTTTAAAGCGTTCAAAGTTTCACATCCCACAAGCTTCATCTTTAATGATAGTTATTTGTGCTCGTTTTAGAAGAGACTGTGCGGAGTGAAAGAGAGGAGCAGGAAGTGGAGACGGGACAATTTTATACATGACTTCCAGTAACTGATGATGTTGGTAAGCAACATCCAAGACAGTAACAGCTCTACAGCCAGAAGAAAGGCTGGTGATATCTTTCTGGGTGCATGTGGAGGGGGAAGCAAAAATAAAAGCTAACATTATGGGGAAGATGGCTTCCATCTTTCTTCCTGGTTTCCCAGCTTCTCAGAGCCAAAAAGTTGCTAAAGACCCTCTAAACCTGAAGACTAGCCCAGCTCCAGGCTGGTCTCTTGATAAGCACACGTAATGCTCCTGCAGCTCCAAGAGGAAAACATCTGAGGTTTGGGAAGGGTCAGCCAGAAATGACATAGCTGCAAATATGAAAGGAAATCAAAGAACTGCAGGGTTCCGCCCAGGAGAGGGGAGAGCAGGGGAGGCAGCCGGGCCAGCCAGCACCAAAACACGATGAACAGGAAGAAATGCCCAGAGAGAGGTGTTTTTCCTCCAGCTTCATGTGTGTGAATTCACTGCTAACCTCGACCCATGCTTTCAGTGACTTTGTTTTGAAATGCCCTCCCTTGAACTGATTTGTGAGACTGCTTTTCCAGTGCTTCTAATTCACGTGATTTTGTGGTGAAATGAGTAATGCTTGATGCTAAGAACCTGGATTGCAGAGCGGATGTGTCAGTAGCACTGAGGCACCCTATTTTAGTTGGAACCTCTGCATGATGCCACCATTGATAAAGGAAAGTGGAAGTGTTTCTGCATTTCCATACATTAAACCTTCAAAGTGTTGCCTCTCACTGATTCCCTGATGGGTTGCCTTCATTTCTCCCAGGCTGAGAGTTTCTTTTCCATGCTGCGGTCTTCTAGGACTTTGCTGAGAGCAAGGTAGCATTTACAAGAGCCTTGGACTTCCTATTTTAAACAAAACAGTGCTAAAGGGGCAGAATTTGAAAGGTATTCAGTTGATAATAACAGGGATAAGTTAAAAATGACACAAAAGCAAATAAAAGACTTGTCCTGAAATAAACAGGAATTTAGTGTTTCAGTATTGCAGAACAATGAGGTCCCTAGCATGAGTTTTGGGACCCTACATGCCTTTAAACTGCTGATGACTTGAAAACCTGTTGTGCTGGTTTTGGCTGGGAGAGAGTTAATTTTCTCCTTAGTAACCAATATGGGGCTATGTTTTGGATTTGTGCTGAAAACACAAGGATGCCCAGCAATCCTGCCTCTGGTGCTGTCATTTTTGGGGACTTATCGCCACTTCTGATTTCCCAAAACAAGGAGGGAAGAAGGGCAGTCTCTTCACGAACCCAATACCTAAACAAACATCCACTCTGTCATCAACATCATTGGTAAGCAGAAGTTGCTAGTTTACTCGAGGCTTTTTGTCCATCAATGAGTGAGGAGTGTAGCTTGGACCAACTTTGTCAAGCTTTTAATCTTGGGTGACTTTTTGTTACTGAGCTGCCTCTGTATCCAAAATGTAATTGGTTGCTGGCTCACACTTCCCTGACCCATTTCCAAAGCTATTTCATTTGATTGTGTTGGGTGATCTTTCTGAAATTATTTCTTGATTTTTATCTGAAATCCATTGATAATGGTTATTTAAGCTCTTTCTGTGCTATCTGGTTGTTTTAATTTCAGGGAGTACATTGCGGAGTTTAAGGATGTATTAGTTACCGTATTGGTGGATCAGCCAAGCAAGGAACATTTGGAAATTCACATATTCCTTTTCACTGACCTATGATATTTGAAAGATAAGCCTCTTGCATGCCATTAGTGGTTTGAACATCTATAAACATTTCTCAGTATGTTTAGATCTTATTTTGGAATAGTTTGAGTATGTACATGTAGATTTTTCCTTTAATCCATCCAAGAATATTAATTGCCCATTTGGTTTGCTGTTTGCCATTTATTTAATACTTTTTCCTTTAAAGCTGTACTGGTTTAGTTTGTGCTGAATCAAGTACACTGGAGAAAGCCATTAAGATCTAATGCACTGGGAACTCAATCTGAGCAGTTGAAACTGGCTAAAATTTGGTAGCTTGATGATGTGTGATCCAAGGAGACCTTGTCAATCTTTAGCATAGATGATCAAGATGTAGAATCAAATAGAACTATATTTCCTTCCCCTCCAGAAGTGTTGTGAGGCTTATTTACTGAAGTTTTGCAAATAACTTCATGATCCTTGGATAAAAAAAACGCAAGAACACAGAGAAATAGGCAAAGAACACAGAGGCACAGGCATGTAAAGAATATTCTTCTCTTTAAAATTTCACAAGCAAGTAAGGTCCCCCCACACTACCTCTCCAGATTCCCAGTAACGGCATTAGGAGTTAGAAGTGGTCCTTGGGCAGACAATTAACCTGTACCCTTGTTACAAAATACATCTCTCAAGTGAAACTTTTGCCTATATTTTTCCCAGAAGATTCTTCTCTTTCAGTCCAGAATTTTATCAGCAATTCTTATGCTAACAGGGGTCAGGAGATGAGATGTTTCTCACGTTACACTTGAAGCTTCTCATGAATAATGGCCTGTATCACCTCTATTGTCTCTCCAAAACATAAGCAACCAGACATAAGGCCAGAGGAGAAATTTAAAGAGTGCTGAATAAGCCAGCAGGGTAGACCAAGAACCAAGATAGTCAAAGAGAGAAACAAATACAAGGTAGAGCAGATGGTTATTTGGGGAAATATCTGAGCAGATTAACTACTAGGCAGCTAGAGAATGAGTCTCTAGTTAAAAAGTATCCTGAAATCTTCAGAGTGAGGTTAAGAGAAGCACAGATGAAGATCACTGTAGACAAAACAAATTAGAGGTCATTATTCCCTAGTGAATTTTCTTAAGTGTTAAGCAGAGCACATCAGGCTTTTCACAGGAATCTGAGGGGGGTTGCCATCCTTAAGACTATCACTTGCTCCTGTGTAAGGGCAATCTGTCCATTTGGAAGTGATTTCCCCCATCAGTACTGTCCTTCTTTATCAAATGAATTTGTCTTTTTCATTCTCGTACATATATATATGTGTGTGTCTGTATTGTGTATGGAATAAAAATAGCTGCAGTTTGAGAAGGACGGTAATCCCAAAATACATGGCATTGGAAATTGCCATCATGGAAATCTTAATTCCCCCCTAGCCTTCCAATCTTTTTGTTTTACTTCAGTAAGACTGCAGCTGCCATCTGATTTGTATTTATATATGCTCTTTATAGATATTAATGCAATAACAGATTAAACCTAAAGTAACTGTTACTACACAGAGAAATCTCAGGGTCTGATCTTGCAAACACTAATGCCTCTGAATAACTTTAATCTTGTGCATTGTATATTTGAATTTAATGGGGACTCTTGCATGCCAAAGTGTCTCACATATGCGAATGTTTGCTGCAACTTCAGACTTTCCCCATATGTTGATGTCAATTTGTTTTTGCAACCTCAACACGGTTTAGAAACCGAAGTCTCTGATCACGGTTTGTGTATGTTTTATCGGTTCTGCAGGCTTCATTGTACCCAGTTTTCAATTGAACTCTCACTACTGTTAGTGAAACCACCTACTTCTACCAGGCTAAATTTGGCTTACAAGGGGGTCTTCAGGCACTTTCTTTGAGGTCTGAGCAAGCTCATAGGTAACACAAGTTACAGAGTGGTAGAGCTGTTTGTGCAGTATCATCATCTCACCATGCATACTGAAGGTGGATCCCTAAAAGAAACTGGATTGTAAAACTTGGGAAAACGGATGATAGCCCAGTAGCAATTTTAGTGCTTCTAAAACCAGCTAAAACTGTCCAGGAAACAGGCACTGAAGTTGTATCAAACTTCTCTAGTGTAACTTGGCTTCTGATCTCGGTGTAAAGGCTCCAGGTAAACTGAAGAGTTCAGACTCACTGTATATGTTCTGTAGGGTCATCTTTTCTCTCTATGGAGGGGCTTAGATGCCAAAACTATGTAGAGGATATCAGTTTTCTCAGATTTCCACTAGAATATAAAGCTTCGATAACTCCACTTCAAAACCGAATGTGGTTGGTCTCAGAATACTTTGGGAAAAACAAAACCCTGTTTCTCTGGAGCTTTAATACACAGGTATTTAAACACATGCACATCCTACAGTGAGCCAAAGCAGCCTGTAATCCTTATATTCTACTTTTGAAGGTATGAATAACACAGTGCATGGTCAGCCTGTTGTATTCTGCTGCAGAAGGCTGCTGAGTTGAAACACCAGTGGTTAGTTTTGAGTTCAGTAATAATGGTAATTTTACAAGCTAATGTAAGGGTAATAAAGTCTTCTATAAGGCAACTACTGTGACCATTAGGAAAGTTTTATTTCCCCAGGTTCAACAGTTTATATGTGACTAATGTACTCGCAGAGAAGAGGTGACTTCCATTTAAAAGATGCAGCAGCTTACTTACAAGAACACTGATACGTCTATGTTTGCAGTTAAGGCTCACTAACCATTGGCATAAATCTGATCAGCATCTGATAGTACCTCAAATTATCCCACTTCTCAGCTCTTGCATGAACAACTTATTTCTTAGCTCATGGAAGTGTAAAGAGATTTCTTCTTTTCTGTATCCTGGCATTATTTAAGATTAAACTCCTTATAATAGTCATCTCCGTATCTTCCAAGACCAAATATACACGTGTGTGCGTATACGAGTATAGTAGAGGTGGAAGAACAATAAAAAGGTAAGAACAAAGGTAACAGACACGTGAAAATGATTAGGCACTTGAAATAAAGAAGATATTTGCTTAAGTAGCATATATAACATTGTCCATAACCTCTTTCTCACAAGTTTCCACTCCTGCTTAGAGTAATGTATGAGACCTTAGCCTGTATGTCAGAAAAGCGTGTGGGACAGTTGCGATACTGCCAGTTGAGATGTTTTCTTTTCAAATTACATAGAATATAAGAGTTTTGTTAGGGTTAGGTTGCTAAATCCCAATGTTAGTCTTACGAGGGAGAGGATCAGTCTTGTCTAATTTTATATGTCTAAAAATTAGTAGTTTAGATCTCTGTAACCAGTGGCGAGAAGAGGTCATGTCCAGGGTGTGAATGATGTTAGCTATTTTAGAGCCTGTACTAGGAAGGAGTCAGTTGCCTATTGGGTATGTTGCTCCTTCTCTTCACTGTAAAGAGGAGACTACCTGTATAATGTCAACAACTGGCATTTTTGGTCAAAAGTTACAAGAGAGAGCGTAATCCTGCTGTTTTGAAAGTTGTTTAGTTGTTGAAAGATGCAGATAAATGCCCAGTCTTGTTGTTGTTAATGAAATGACTGAGAAAACACCTCTGATGAGGGAACAAGAGCTAATTGCTTCTGTCTGGGTGATGATGGACTATTGTCTACTCCTTTCTGAGCTGGGTGGGACTGAGTGTGTAGGGAGGAGGTGATTGCTCTCTGCTGTGGAACAGCCTCTGTATTTCAGTGACCAGTAGAGCAGTTGGGAGTCCTGGTTTAGTCTGCTATGCCTCCAAGGTTATACCTTCAGGTGGCGCAGTGGAAAACTAAACCATTGGAGAGCTCTTTTCACCAAGCCCCATGGTTTTTGAGTAGAGATCTCAGCAGGGACATCAAGAGAGGCCAATTAATAAACTCCTTTCTTTGCCTACTCCCTCCCTGTGTGTTCTTCTGTTTCAGATGGGCCTGAGGACCGGAGCTTGTCCTCAGAGCACCACACATACTGGAAGCCGCATTCTTGTATAAATTGGGAACAGAACTGGCCACCAGAGATTGGAAATCTGGCAGGCAGAGCCGATTAGACATGCTCAGAAGAGCTTGCAGTTTCACTGCCGCCTGCCCTTTGGGCTTGCAATGAAAAACAAGGATGAGCGCTGCCAATGTTTGTATATGTGATTCTATTGTTTTATCTGAGGATGAGATCAGCCCAGAACAAAACTAAAGTGCTCTGTTGTTTTTTTTTTTTCCATGGCATCATGAGGAATGTGAAGCTGGGATCACCCCACTCCACCCTGATCTTTGACTCCTGAACCTGTGCTCCTCATCCTTTCTGCATTCCATTGAAACACACTGTCCTTTCAAAAGGATCCTGTGCCTCTCTGTCTCATTTAAGTGCCTGGGAAATGTACAGTTGTCCCGATACACATCCCTGCCTCTTGGAAAACTCCACCCTTACTTGAGAACTTAAACCATGCCTGACCTCTTCCATCCTTGTAATCCCAGATGCATCCTCAGAGTATTTTATTATCTGGATGATCTTTAAAGGTCCCTTCCAACCCAAACCGTGCTGTGATTCTATGATTTCCTTTACCTTTATGTTTTCCTTTATCTACCTTTTAATAATACTGTGTTGTCAGATAATCAGTTGTGAAATGCAGGTACTGAAATATACCTGCTTTCATTTTGATGGAAGGGTGTGATTGCAGTGCTGCGGTTTGAATAGGGATTTGGAAACAGCTAAGGGTAGGATTGCTAGGTAAGGAGACACAGGGGAGTTTTTATAGGTGGAGGCTGACTTGCAGCATCCTTGTTGAATTGATTGTTTTAATGCTGAAATGTAATTGTAGAATTAATCATGCGCTGGAGCACCAGGAGCATTGTGAAGGTGTCTTTTTAGTTACTATTTCAGGAGAAAGAAGGAAATTGAATAATGACTATTTAAACATTATAATTAGTAGGGATTGAACCCAGGACCACGGTAGCTGATTCTCCTTGTTTCTGTGGCTAACTTTTGCATCCTGTCTCTTGGACGAAGGTCTGAGTCCCAGAGCTCGGATTTGGTCGTGACTTTGAGCAGTCCAGGTGGAATCTTGTGTGCCTGTTTGTACATCAATAAGACAGGTAGCTGACTTCCTCTGGTGACAGGGGCTAACAGAGGCTCTGCAGCTTTTGTAGACAGATGCATTACCACAAGGCCAGATGCTGCTGCCGAACAAGGCAAACAATTATAGAAGCTTCTTCATCAAACTCATTTGCAGTGGTCACTCCCAAAGCTCCTTTGAGAGAGATGAGATAAAGAACCCTAAGGATACCTACCGAAAGCTTGTACAGACCCATTAAAAAAGAAGAAAAGAAGGAAAATATCAGTGTGTAAGCCTGTCTGCAGCTACAGCAGAGGGAAGCAGATGTAAGCAAGCCTGCCCGTGCCTTCTGAAGGTCTGTTAGTTCCTGGAAGGCAGCCAGCGCTGAAATAATGGCTTGAGGCGGCACCCCTTTCTCCTCTCTGCCTGACCTACTCACAGGCAAGACATTTGTATGTTATTAAGCTGTGGAGCACATACTGTGCTTTGCAGCTGGACGGTGCAGGGCACAGTTGAGAGCTGTAAATCTCCAGTCACGTATTTGCTGTGAGGCTCTTGTATAATGTCAGAAATATTCCCCTCAGCTCCTGCAGCCTCCCTGGGCAGAGATGCTGACTTATGCACAAGAGCTACTTGGGGTTCTTGTCGATGTAATGTGTCCTGCAAGGCAAGAGGGGTGATCTGGGCTGACTTGTAGCCTGAGTGCTGGGTGGACCTCGGAGTACGTTTGCTGCAACTATACTCTGAAACCTGCTTCTCTGAAATGTGGTGCAATGCCTGATGGCTGTGTGCTCTATAGATGGAGGGTAGGATACAGTGGCATACAATATAAATACTTTGCGTTTAGCTTCCCATTCAAAGCTTTCAGTTTTACAGGCTTCTCATCCTAGGTTTCTTCTTTTCCTATTTCTTAAGCATGCATTCCACTCCTATGTTTCAACTGTAAATGAATTGTCTTTGCTTCTACATGATCGAGTAATTTATTGTTCTGCAGGTATCTCTCACTGTGTTTGACTGCAGCTATTTTGCAACTCAGCTCATGGGCATGGTCCCATTTCACTTTTTCATGGTGTTTTCAGTTGCCCTTCTAGGCCCGCAAGCTTACAGCCTGTGTCCAAGTCCATGTGTGGCATGGCTGGGTGCACTCAGACGCAGCATTAACAGGCATTTTTTATCAAGGTACTGCTGAAATTCAGAGCTGCTGACATTTGATCATAGGTGATGTTAAGAGGCAAAGTCAGAAATGATCCTTTACGAGCGCTTTCTGATATTTGAAAGGTTTGATGAAGTGAACCTTAGAAAACTCCCTTGTTTTCTGTGGGTCCATTTCTTGTTTTCTCTCATAAAGATTTCTTTTCATTTGCTGGAGACTTCCAATATACACAGCCTCCCTGAAGGTCTGTTGCTCCCAAAAGAAGGCCTTTTTATAGGTTTTGACCTGGCTGTATCCTATCACAGCTGCAGCTTCTTTCCTTTGAGGTAAAGCCAAAGCTGCTGAGATAAGTGTCAGCGCTGGACATTGAAGGCTTCATCTGATCCAAAGGAAGGTTTAATGTTGGTAGAGGCAGTTCATGTCCAGTTTCCTGTCCAGGGCAGCACAACAGGATCTTTCCGTAGGCAACGTATATTTCATCACCTGTGACCCACTCTTGTCTCCTGCGAGATCGTCCAGATCACTTCTTCCTTCTAAACTGCTCATCAGGCTCAAAGTGGTAAAGCCTTTTGCTTTGAGCTCTTATTTCCCTGCATGACCCAGAAAGGGGAAACCTGGTAGCTTCTCAGGAAATGTGTGGCTGAGTAATATTCAAAGCCAGGTTATTCTGTAAGTCCAGCATTTTGAGGCCAAAATGCCACCTTTTAGAAGAAAAAGAGAATACCGAATGAAATCCTTTTAATAATGGCAGTGTTCTGGTTAATTGCAGTTTTCTCTTTCCTGTAGTGTTTGGCTTCTCCAAACATACCCACAACATTTGCAGTATAAGGGGATTGCAATGCGCTTGGCAGCTCAGTTCTGCAAAGCCTCGGTGATTTTTGTCATTGATCCAAGTTCTGATGCCAGTTCACTGGCGTGAGGTCACCCTAATTTCATCCCGTGGCTGCTGGTAGACTCTTTTAGTCCCGACTGCCCTCACCCCCTGCCCAGCTATGTCCCCCACCTCGTTTTGTTGGAGGTTAATCACTGCGTGAGGTAACTCCATCCTTGGCATGTTCTGTGATCTGGAAATGTGGTTGCTAATTACAGCCTTCACACCGGAGCACCAGTCTGTGGAGTCCTGCCCTGTAAGTGACTGCTCTCCTCCATGGCTCACGTTGCAGAGAGGACGTTCTGGCTAACAGGAGGATGGTGGGGGTTGACCGGCCTGAGCCTAGAAGAAAAATGGAGTCCTCTTAATAATCAAGAGTGTCTACCAAGAAATCACAGCAGAAATACCTGTCTGGGAGAGAGGCTGTCCTGCTTTTAAACAATAAAGCCTATGTGAGTTGTGCTTTGTGCTCTCAGGACTTGTGGTGAGAAGGGAATGTAGCACCGAGGCTCATCCAGAGTGGCTTAAATGTCCCCAAAAATCTTGCTAGCAGGATGAAATTTTCTTTTCTTTTCCCTTTCTGGTCACGTTTTACCACTGGAGTTACTCAGCGAATTAATAGGTATAGAAATGCAAAGCTCTTTTCTTATTACACGCCATCGATCTGATTGCAGTGTCATTAATTGAAAGACTCGGGAAATGTGATGGATGGTTCAGTTCAGGATTCCACATTCGTTTTGGCATAGCCCTGCAGGAGAAAAGCTGCATGAAGCTGATTGAAGGGCTCTTTTTGTCTGACATGAATTATTCTTTCATTGTCAAACCTTGTAACAGCATTCAGACATAGGGAGATTTACAATGTGAAATCCTAAATGGGGTCTATTCTTAAAATAAAATTAGAAAAAAAAGGAGAGCTTTATCTTGCAACGTTGAAAATAGCTACGTTTAAAAAAAAAAACCCAACTATTTCAACAAATTAAATCTCTTTTGCAAAACCCAAGGGGCTGATGTTTCTCACTTAATTTTGAATTATTCCAATGGTAAGGCCTTAAATGAAGAAAACAGTTGCTTTAATCGCATAACCGTTGTCAACGTTTTTATTACGTTCAGATGTATGTGTTTGTATGAGAGGATTGGTTTGTTCTTTCCACTGCTGTCATTTACCTAAGCAGACTGATTTGTCTGTTAATCTGTGCCCTGTAAAAGAAGAGGAGGTTTTCTTTTTCTTATGGGGAAAAGCCAGGTAGACATTGTTTAAGTTCTTGTTTTTAAGGAGCTCATTCTGCATTTTAGAAGGCGTAGAAATGGATGAGTGTTGCACGCGGACAAGGTTTCATCTATTCCTGCCTGTGTCTGAAAGCAGATCTTATCAGATAGCTTAACGGGTTTAATTTTTCCCTGCTGATCCTGGGCAGTTCTGTTGTTAAATTCCTGTTGCTCTTTTGTCTGTCTCAAAATTTGTGCCGCGCTCTGAGGCTTTCCTGCGATGTTATGAAATGCAGCAATTAAAAAGGAGCAGAAAGGTGCAGATGAGCTTTGCTTCAGACATGACGCCGTGTAGAAAGTTGATGGAGAGTTTTGAATGCAAAGCAGCCACCCAACTTGTAGTCTCATTTAAGAATAAAATACTGAAATGACATTATACGAGATCTGAATCAATGTCATGCCTATTACAAATGCTGGAGCTGGTAGAATAGCTAGATTACACAGAGCAGACAGATTAGATGAAGAAGAGCATTCGATTACATTACATCTGATTAGTGGTGTCTATTCATCTGTGCTTTGGTTTTTTAAAGAAAGCTGGCTTATTTTGTCAGAACGTGCTATGTTAGAAGGAGCAGCAGCATCAGGGCTCAACCTAGGAGAGCTGGACATAAAATACAGTGGTAAAAATACCCAGCTCTCTGGTTTAACCACCTTCCTCCCTTAACTACCATCTATCGGACCTGCGTGTCCAAGTGCTGTTAGCAGATAGACAGCCATGGGAATGATTACAGCCTTTACTATTCTATTTAACTATTTCTCAACCCCAGATAAGTATCGAGCGATTAGTTTCTGTTTGAACTCCTAAACAAATGCCCCTTTTCACCTGAGATGTACATTTGCAGGCAACAGTCTGGCCCGATAAAAGAGATGAGTAATTCACATTAAAGTGGGAAACAGCCCTTTCAGACACTAAGAAATAAAATGCATTGATGGGAAGTGTTGTTCTCATCCCCCCCGCCCCTCCTCCTGCCTATTCTGCATGTAATACCCCTGCGTACATATATTTTAAGGTCTCATTGTTCAGCGAAGGGTGAGATTATTTGGTAGTTTTTGTTATGCTTTTGTCTGCCTGATAGGACCTCTGGCAAAGGGACCGCGCGCGTGGTTGTTTCTGGTGGGAGCTGCAAAGCCGGCCGCTGCTCTCCGTGTTGTGCTTGTCCTCTATGCGGTGTCTGTCTTTGAGAGAGCAAAGAGCCTACGATAAACTCAGCGCTTGGCACATTGGAAATCTTCCGTCTCCATAGCGCCTGCAATTCCCAACAGCTAAGTTTTGCAATGAAACTGCATGGCGGGTCAGCACAACACCCATTGAGCGCCGCTTCTTTTCAAGCCCGTTACTGCTTTCTTTTGCGGTGTACAGTCAGCTCTGGGACACTTGCACTCAGGGCTTCTGTGGGCAACGACGCTGTTTTGCTGCAGCTTTGCTTTTAATCTGGCTTCATTGTGAGCACCTTCTATGTTGCTCGCAGTGGCTGGCTGTAATCTTCTAGCCACTAGCCTGTTCTGAAAAGGTGAGGGAGCTGGGGAGTGATTTCTTTAAGGCGGTTTTTCTGTTGTATTTAATGTAAGATTGTTTTTTTTTCCTCTTTATGCTGTCTAAAGCTAAATAAACTTGACAGGTTCTTGGAGCCCAGTATTGGGAAGAATGTTTTTCCTTTGGTGTCACTAATTAGCCTCCCATGGAAGCTGATAAAAGTAGAAAGGGAGCTAACGATAGAGGGTTATACAGCAGGACTCCGAGCATATTGTAAGTGAGGAAAAACTGCTTACTTCTCAGCTCCAAACTCTTTCTGTCAAACTGTCTGATTTCTGGCGTTCCCTGCACTTGGAAACAGGGGGTATAATTCCTGAGAATTGCATTGCAGTTCGGAGCCGTAGTCGCTCTCCTCAAATCTGTGTAAATAACATTGTCCATAGACTGTGTTGTCACCTTTGAAATGCTCTCTGCTCATGGATAGCAATCTAGCTCTGTCTTTGCTTGTGATGGAGTCAGGGTGGAGCTGGATTTTGGAGCTTGTTTCTTTTTATTGTTTCTGATTCTGTTCGGGGCATTTTTTTGTCTTTTTAGTTCATTTTGATTCTGACAGATTTTAAAGGCTCGTTTTTTCGAGGTTAATAAAAAGGAGGGAGTAAAAGGTACTGTATCTTGTTTCTTAATTGTTTGGTTTAAGTCTAAAACATCTGCAAATGCACCCTTAAAATGATCTTAAAAGTAAGAGTCGTTTCATTAAAACAAATAGGAACAGAATGAGCTTACCCTCTTTATGGACTTAACTTCAGGAAATTAGGCATCCGCTCTGTCTCCTCTGGAATAACCAGTTTCTTATCTAATATATATATGAAATGACCAAATACATGTGTATCATTTGCATCTTTAACTCAGGAACAATTGATCAAAAAAATGGAAGCACTGCTACAGATCAGAGGATCTTTTATTTTAAAGCCTTTAAATCACCATTTATTTCTATCTAGTTAAGCTTAATTTCCTTTTACTGTGGTGTTCAAATGAAAATATACAATGCCATGTCTAATTGTGTTACTATTCACATTAATAACCTGTAACTTTACATAATAATGAGCAAGAAGCACCAAAAAGGCAGAAACAGATGCAATTATTTGTTGCAAGATAAGTTACTGTACGTGACCCAGGTGCTGTAGTACTATTTGCATGTGTTTCTCACCTTTGTTCACCCAGACACATGGGGATCTCAAGCTATTGCTGACTAATTGATAGTTGTAGTAACTGCTATAGGCTCCTTAGATTAGAAATGCATGCAGACGTGTGTCTTGATTCAAACATTAAGGAACACACACTCTCACTTACTTACATGGGCAGAAAGTCTTCATACTATTAGAGGTGTGTGATGGAGATAGCAGGACATAAAACAGAAGAGAGAGAGACACAGAGAGAGAGAGAGAGACAGAGACAGAGAGATGGCATGCAGCATATATACCCCTACAAATAGTTCTAAAATGCGTTTGCAAATGCAGAAGTCTTCAGAACCATCCAACAGTTCAGCACACCCTTTTTATCTCTTCTCTGCGGGACGTCTCCATCCAGATTACTCGAAAAAAGCGGAAAAGGTGAGAGCTCTGCCATCTTAGCTCTGAATTCATCTGATTTCCTTCTTTCTTTTTTTTCTATCCCCCCTCTCCCTTGTATTCCTCATGCCATTGTCCATTCTTATGATGGCAGCCGCCCTTGCTCTTGAATGCAAGTGTCACAGCGGGAGCAAAAAGGGTTCAGGGCTGCATTGTCAAAGCCATGGTTGCCTATTGTTTCTTAGCCTTTCACTGCTCTGCTTTTCCGAGCCTCTTTCCCTATCAGTGGCCCCTGTCAAGGGGAGGAGTAGGGAGAAAATTGCAAGAGTTAGTCGTCCTTTTTATTGCACACTGTTATGATAAACAGCCCAGCAATACATCCCACAAAATTAGGAATTATAACGACGGGACAGGGGGAAAAAATTCTTTGTAGGTTTGCGTTTGTCGCTGCCCTTATGTCAAAAGCTTGGTTTCTTAGCAAAGACTTTTGTATTGCTGTTTTGCCCAGCAAAAAATAGAGGCAGCTGCAAAGTGAACAGTGAGCTATTTAGCCACAAGGTAAAAATTTCCTG
>JASSUY010033503.1:208033-313315 GCA_032466535.1 Forpus xanthops
ATTTCTTCCTTTCGTGGGGGTGGGGGGAATATATATACAGGACATGACTTGATGTTTGGGTATGTGTTTGATTGTCTTGTGGGAACAGGCCAGCTTTTCCCGTGTTCAAAACTTTAGGGAGGTTACAAAGTCATGGCCTCAAAAGTTTTGTGGTTTACTGCATTTGATATTCAATTGTCCAGAGACAGAAATGATTTCTAAGATATGGCTTCCAAGAAGAGTATATGCATAGTTACATATTCAAGCTGTAAATAATCGAGTCATTTCACTTCCAGGATTTTTTGGTCCTAAAATACCTGACAAATTTAAAGGGAAGCAAGCGTCACTTGGTTTATGCTTTTAACTGCTTTTGTAAATAGGAGCATCTTTTCAACCCTTACATTTATACTTTAACTGTATAGTATATTTAGCAGGCTTGGAATTTCATTTTTAACGCCTGTTATTACATTATTTCCACTGAGTTATTGCATTGTCAGAAATTATAAGAAGAAAACACTACAGGCTGTTCAAATACATGCTTCTTGAGCCTGAATATCTAAATCATTGCAAACGTCTAGTGCTATTTTATCATCTCTAATAATAGCAGGCAGAGTGCTTTCACAGATGTAAATATGGGTTAAGTCTCAAAGAAGCTAGAAGTGAAATACTTCTTAGACTAACGAATAGTTAGGCTACTGTTCTGGTTATGTCTAAGAATATCTAGTTGTCTGAGTCTCCCAGATTTTAAGTGTTTGCTGTGAACTTACTTTGAAAGAAACGTGTAAAGCTATTTCACCTGAATTCACTTTTAACTCCCGGAACACTGAAATAGAAGGGATTTGATGAGCAAATTCTCTTAGTCCATCCTACAGGCAGCTTGCTTTGCCTTTTACTATCCGTATTAGGCTTTTTTACACGTATAGATTGTCTTGCATTGCCAAGTTCTAGGTCAAGTATGTGTCTGTTTGGAATATCTTTAAAATTGAAACTTTGAAGAAATGATGAAAGAACTGTGGCCTTGTTTTAAATCAACCTCTGAATGCAGCCGAGGCCACCCTGGGAGCACAATGTTTAATTTCCATTCGACATCTGCCTTATATTTACCATTGCAGGCCAGTGTCTGTGTGGAAGGAGCACTTATCGTTGATAAAAGTTTGGTATCTCTTTTGTCAGAGGTTGTCATTTCTGTGCTCTCAATCTGGACTGTCATTTTGTAAAATCTTTTGTCACTGAAGCTGCATGGAAAACCTGGATTGTGTAAGAGATTAAAGAAATGGGGAAGAGGATTCTAATGTGCAAAGTAATTCTTGTCGCTCGACTCTTTGAGACAGATGGTGCCTAATCCTGGTTTTCCTTTACTCCAGTGTAAATACCGAGCTGTCCCACTGAAACCACTGCTGAATACTGATGCAGCATCAGAATCAGGCCTGGCTCATTTCTTTGCTTTTTGAGACTGTGGGCTTATCTTGCAGTGCTTTATGCATGCAAAGCTCTCATTTTACAGTTCTGGTGAGAGATGCCCACTGAGTGACTTCATGCTGATTGCAAACACACGGGTGTAAATCCTGAGTTTCAGTCACTGCTCCAGACTCATGCTTGTAGAAGTGGTATCAGTCTGACCTCCCAGAATCTAGGGATAAATACGTGAATAACTTCATGTGCTTTCTTTAGGTAGGGCTGGGTTAGGGAAATACTATCCTCTCCAAAGAGCTGGGGTGGAATTTGGCATGTCTGGGCTTTCCACAGTGTCAGTGGGAATCCGGTGGCTGAGATATTAGGTCTACCTGGGAGGAAAAAGAAGTTTACTCAGAGCAAAGGCAGAAACATTTGTCCCCACAGACGTATTTTGCTGCAGAAAGAATGATTCAGGGGGATTGACAGGGGAGCTGTTACAGCCTTGGGATTAAAAGAGAAGTGTTTCAAATAGAGAAGGGAAAACTTTGCTGTGTGTTTAATTGTTTTGAATGGATTTTATCTCCTTACTTATCAGCACAACTTGTGCTCATGTTGCTTTCAATGTTAGAAAATAAAAAGTCTTTCCCCACCCCCCACGAGATCCATTCTGTAGTCTCAGGTTGAAATGCTGTGCGTGTAGTGTCAGCTCAAGAGCCAGGCACCTATTTAACTTTTCCCTATGGGATTTCAGTGAAGCTCAACCCTTATATTCTTGCTCTACATAGGAATAAATTTCTCTCTATTTTTTTTTCCTTCCCTCTTCTAGGATTAACTTGATGACTTCAGTGGGAATTGTTCTCAGAAAAAGAAAAGATCATCTGGTTTCTTCTCAAGGTAAGAGCCAGGGACAGAAGTCTCCATGAAAGACCTACCCAAGACACAGGAAGAGGATCTCACCTACTGCCACTTCTTCAGAGACTCCATCCTGCATTGAGGTTCAGGCAAGTATTGTTTTCCCCTGCTTGGTGGTTCACTGGTGAGTCCTTAGAAGTATGCTTCTTACATAAATAGTGTCAGTAAAGTTTTGTAATGAATCAGAGGGCAGGCTCTTGTATATCAATGCGTTCTTTCACACCTTGCCACTGGTTTATGTGACCTTACAGTCTTATATAAAATGCCAGAAGAGATATCCCCAGTGAATCAGGAAAAGATGAACCATTGGATTATTAACATTTTATTAATTCTAAATCCATATTCTGTTATGACCTGAGGTGCACATAGGTAGAGCAATAGAGCTACAAATCACTGATTAGGTAATCCACTGCATTTACTGGCCTTTTGTGTTTTAGAAACAGAACCAAGCCATTGCAATGATTTCTGTGTCCAGGCAGGCTTTGCATGTCAAGGGCGGCATTTTCCCTGAGGATTGTCACTGGTTTCCATAGCTTGTTTATAGAATTAGGCATTATTGAATAGGGGCAAATTGGTTTTAACTTAACAAGTAGAAAACAGGATGGTTGCAGCCCTGTTAAAAGTAGAGGCATCTGAAATAAGACACAGAAGAACACATTGTCTTCCACTGGGAAAAGCCTGTTTAGAAGGACTCATTTAGCCATAGGAAGCTGGGAGAGAAGTGTGGAGTGAAAGACTAGCCAGGCAATTACTCTACTAATGGGTAAGATTATGTTGGTTTTCGGTAAATCAGTGCAAATGTGTGGTTAACTGTGTCTGTTGAAAAGATTCTGAATGCAGAGAGTGTAAGGGAACAGACCCTTATCTGATGAAGTGTTCAACATCAGTTGGAGATCTGCTTCCACTGCAGGATGTGAAGCAGATTGAAGCTCTCATGTAAAACTGGCAGGGACTCTGTCTTGCTTGATCTGGTCTTCCCTGAGGTTAAGACAGTTTTGTGCTGGCAGATTTCATTCTTCCTGATTCAAAACATGTGACATAGTTTAACAAAACCAGAACTTTGAATGCCATTAGGATGTTAGCACAACAGAAAGCTTTCATGTGACAATATTGGCAAGAAAGGGCAAAGAATCTTTTAATAACTCTTCCTTTCTGTCTCGCTCAGGGCAATTGCTATATTTTGATGTTGTGTCAGCAGTGCCTCATGTGCTGAAACATCAGCTTTAATTCAGATTTCAGAACATAATTTCAGCTTTGCACGATATTACTTCCCCACAGAGTGATTTCGGTAGGACAATTACATGAGGTATAACTTCAGTTTTATCTTGAAGTTGAATATCTACTCAACCGCTTTCTCCAACCTGTGTGTGGAATTCCCACTTTTATTGATGAGAATATATTTCTCTATGGAAATACTGTGCACGTGCTGAAAATTGTGGACACTGTTTTGTATCTTTACCTTGACTTTGACTAGGATGAAGGACTTAACATGGGTGAGAGCGGTTTAAAAAGGGCAATATACAGCTTGTATTTCCACCTGCCTCTTGTTCCTTTGGGTTTTCTTCTGTTTGTGGTTTGAGAAGGGACTGAAGTCTAATGGAAGGAACTTGTCACCTTGTAGGTCTGTTTTTCCAATTGCTGCAGAATGTGCAGTGATTTCTGTAAGGTTCAGGGGCCTGTTCAAGCTTTTATCAAAGCAAAAATCAAGCTGATAGTTTTCCTGTCCACAAGTTTTCATTGTCTTGACCAGCTTCATCCTATATTGATGAAGCAACACGGGAATGAGATTAGGAGACTATGTAATATGCTGGTGTAACGAGAGGATATAATCAGCTGAGTGGACACTGTATGTGGGTATGATTTGGTCTGAAGTGCCTAATGAATGTGCCAATGTTAGGTTTAAATGCTGATCTGAGCAATAAACCAGTTGCAAGTCATGTTCTTCCTGCAGAATTTACCTCAGACTGTTTCTGGTTACATCTCCCTCCATTCTTCTAATAATACCTACTTTGATAACCATCTCTGGGTCATATTCCTGCCTGTGCACAAACCCTCCTTCCATTCTTTGTCAAGTCATCACTTTTTCAACATGCAAATCCCTCCTAAAGCTTCTTCAGTATTGACCACATGAAATGATTTATTCTTCTAAGATATCAGCATATTTGTCAAGGCTGTAGATAGATGAGCTAGGCAGCAGGCACATATCTAAGTAAGCTGTGTGAGATTTTCACTGTAACCATGGTTCTTTCCCTCATTTATTTACCATCCTCATTTTGCTTGTTTTGTTGTGAAATAAGCTGCTAAACTGCTTGAGTTAGGACATCATGTCAAGTGATTTCATTTATTGTTGCACATTCTAAATTCTGTATAAATAATAGGCAAGTGGCAAAACAACCCTAAATACTAATTCAGGTGCAGGCTGCAGCTCAGAAAACTGCCTGGTTGGCATTAAGATTCAGCAACACACAGTGGGCAATGGAAATCAAACAGTGGTGATGATTACTAGTGGAAGATTGTATCTTGCTGAAAGCAACAGTGTGGTTGAGAAACCGGGCTAAGCCCTGAGTAACTTGGTTTGATCTCAGAGCTGATGTGTTGAACACATCCAACCTGGATTATCCTATGATTTGGTGAATGTAGGTGACCCAATGCTCAAAAATCATGAACACCCAAATGCATGAACTCAGGACCATGGAAGGAGCAGATTTCTGGCACATGACCTGCTAAAGAAGCAGGCAGGTTTCACCTATAAACACTGAACTAGTATACAGTGCCAGTGTAGTGGAGCATAAAGCAGCCTCATCTTTCTGGTATGAGTGAGTGACCCAGACTAATACCCACAGCTGTAGCTGCACCTGCTGAGGTGAGGCTGAACTGTTGTGGAGGTTGACTGTTCATTAGGCTCCAGGTTGATGGATGCAGTAGATGGACAACCAGCTGATGCTATTGTGGATTCTGTTGTGGGAGGTTGAGATCAAGACAAAATCCAGTGGGATAAACTGTAGGTTCTCCTTCAGGAAGAAGCTTGCCCAGGCTTTCCCTTGCCAGACTTCTAGTAATAGTTCTAGATCATGTAGCATTTCTTCATTGTAATAGCTGCCCTTATGATTTTGCAGGTTTTAGCAGTGGATGTGGTGTCAGCCCATGATAAAAGCTAAGACCTGAATTTAAAGCAAAAGCTGATGCGGAGTTTTTCAGGAGTACCTTTTTCTGTCAAAAACCATAATAGGTTAGTGAATTAAATCCTGGGAGAAAACTTTACTATCTGCTTGTGAGGAAAGGAGAAAGAGTTTAGGTTTGATAAAGTTTGCCCAATGTTGGGGAAAACACACATGGTTATGTGTCATTTCACGGAAGATGGTTACATAGCTTTGTGTATGTTCCAGAACGGACTTAACTATTGCAAGTAAAGCAGGTAAAATGCTGTAAAAGGAAGAATTAAATAAAGAGAGACAACTGAAGAAATGCCAGCATTAATTTAAAGGCAGTAATTAATCCAGTTTACTTCAGCAGTTAATAAAACCAAGGTTTGTATTCCATGTATTGACCTGACAGTTTCAGTCATTAAGACAGTATTTGGTTTCTGAGGACAAACATCCCTGTTTTGAACGCTTCTGTCCAGAAGAGAAAACTAAACCTTGGTAAATGATCTTTTGGGCTATCTGCTTCTTACTTGTTTAGAAAGCTGCATTCTGAAGAGTAGATCAGACAAGGGGCTCGGTGACAAACCTTCATTGTTCTGAGGTTTAAAATAAACTTGTTGTGGCTAAAGATGACAGTGTTAGATTCCCAGAATGCATGTTGTTATTTCAGTGCAGCATGCTTTATCAGCCAAGCTGTGATTAATTGCAGCAGGGCTGCTCACGATTTGAAACAGACATCAAATGCTAATCTTTCCCTTAATGTACAGATCATACGGGGGCTGGCTAGGCACATAATTAGTCCGTAATCCTACAGATACTTCTACACACGTGTGACTGTGCTCATGTGAAGTCATGGAAACTCCATGTGAGCCAAGTTCTGTAAACATGTGTTTGTGTAACCCACTGGTATGCGTCTGATGTGTGTCCTGGTTTACTGGCAGCTTAATAAGTGCTGCTGACCTGTGCCTTGCCCTTTCACGCACTTAAGCAGGCACACAGAAATAGGAGGTTGTCTGGCCTGTTGATCAGCCAGTCCTCCCCAGGGACCACATTTTCTGCCTTCTGAACTGGATCTGGCCCCTGAACTCACCAGCTGGCTGTTCCACTCTGGGTATCTGTATCATAAGGAGACCTAACTGCAGACAGGTTAGTTCAGATGCTCAGAGCACGACCAGCGTGGCTAACACAGGGGCTAATTGTGCCAGGTTAATGTGGTATTGTGCTTTTTAGATCCTGAGCAGATCTCTGCCTGGCACAGTGCTGAGGTATGCAGGCACAGTAGGTCTTCCAGTTATCTCAGCTATGTGATGCAGTGTTGCTACTGGAGGCTTACTTGAAGTCTCCTAACTCTAGGTCAAGCTAGAATTCCTTGTGTATTCTAGCCAGCACTGTTGCCATCGTAATTATTGGAAGCTCAACAGTTACCCCATGCCAATCTTTACCGATCAGAGAAGGGTATAGAAGTCTGTTGGTCAGTATTTATTTTGCATGAGTGCCCATATCCCAGAGGAACTGAGTCTGTCTTGGCTCTTGGACTTTGATTCCACAGCTCAGACTGTAAAGGATTATTGCCTTCACTCTGGAAGTCCTCAGTGCAGTCCCAAGTTAGCTGGACTAGGTAACATGCAAGCTAAAAAGCCCAAGGCTGCGCATTTGTAGATAAAAAGCTTATGAACTATTAATGTAATTTTGTTTCTGTGATATTATAGGCTGGCTATAAGAGAAGGGGTGACTTTAGATGTCTTCGTGAACTAATCCTCCATAAAGATGGGCATTGATTATGATGTTAACTGGTTTTATTACAAGAGAAATGGAAACAATAATCCTAATGCTCGTCTCTCAATGCTTTGTCTCTCATTGTAACATCATTGCAATTCAGTTGGATTCTTCACTGCAGGATATTAAACAAGAATATAAGAGTGGTTGCAAAAGAATGTATGTTATTATGGAAAGTGGATCAGAGTGATACACAGCCCCCACAAAGGTTATGGGGAATTTGAAAGTGGGGAAAGAGCTAAAGGGGCAGGATTGTTGTGCAAGCTGGCATTTGCCTAAGTAGGTTTAAAGTCTCTGCTCTTACAACAAACAGGTTTATAAATACATTCTTCATTGTCCTATTACTGAGCCCTTCAGTTAAATGCAGTGCAGATTTTGCTCTTCGGTTTACATGTTGAATAAAACACAAGGTGCTCAAGTTAGGAAATTACTGTAAGTTATGACTCTGTTCTTGATGTCTCCTGGATGGATTTTAGTGAAGTCCAAAGCTCGGTGTGTTTGCTGGGAACAGATTTGGCTTTAGTAAAAGGTCGACTGACATTTGCAAGAAGTGCAAGCCAGAAGAATGGGAGATTTATGTGAAGATCTCTGTAAGGTACAATTTGTTAAGCTGTGAAGTTGCAGTAGGATGGCATAGTTCGTGGTGAAAGCTCAGCAGCATTCCACCGTAGAGTGTTGGGCTGGATGCTCACCTGTGATCTTATGGTTGAAGTCAGCTGAACACAGCTGTCTGTCTGACGTATGAGGTTGTTGAGGGGAATGACTCTACTTTTCATACGTGTTACTGCTGCCAATAGGACTGTCTGAATAAAAGAACATGAGATTAAACATCATTTACGTCAGTCAAATCCAGGCAATCTTCACTAAGAAAACTATTTCTCTCATTAGAGTCTTAGCCGAGAAGCATCTAACATCATGGATGATGATTCAGCACCCAGCAAGCTGGTAGGAGTCTCTCAGGGAGCTCCAATGGATTTTGGATCAGACTCTTCCCAATATGTGGATTATCCTAGATCTACTTATGTAGAGTGGGGTTTTCACCCCTCTAAAGAAGAAGCTGCTGGCTGAAATCAGCCATTAAATGGTACAGTAGACAAAAGTGAGCTCTCTATGATAATCTTGTTATTTTAGAGCACACTGGACTCCTTGGAATACCTCTCAGTAAAAGGATACTGCATTTTGCATCACTGTTATTCAGTGAGCCCATTTCAGCTATGCCAGGAAAGTCATTGTCAGGTCAACAGCATTCATTTCCCATTGAGTTTTCCTAGAGAGTTGAGCCACATTTTGATTTAGTCCACAAAAGCATTCAGAGGAAGAGACACAGGAATACCTCAGCCTGTTCCCTGAGTTAGTCTGGTCCAGACAGATGATGGTTAATTCACTTAGCACTTAACTGAAATTATGAGGGACTTTCTTATCATTTATTTAGTTTACAGAATGATCTCAGTGTAGATAATCTGAGCTCAGGGATAGGGCTGATTTGAGCAAAAGCCCTTGAGTACTGAAATGTCCCTCCTTCCCTTTTAGGTTCTTCTAATACTCCTCTGGTCCCCTTCAGCTCAATAGCTTCCATATTCTTCAGTGTTAAGAATTAGCCTCATTGATTTATTTCCCTATTTCAGTGGCACTGGAGACAGATTAGAACAACCTGTTTTAAAAGTCAGAGAAGGAGAAGGAACCCAAAAGCAGATTTTGCTCTTTATCAGCTTGCATCTCTCTTCTCTTATTCAGATAAGCTGTTTAGCTATGACCATAACAGAAGATAGGGGTGCAACATGATATTTATAATATAACTTTTATTCTCATTATAGTCCTTATTAAAAAACAAATCAAGATTGTGACAAAAGGCTGTAATGAATCAATAATTACGAAATAATTTCATAGTTTGAAATTGGATAGAAATGTGCTCATTATTCCTTGACAATGATGTCAGTCTTAGTCCAGGACCTTTGCTCTTGTTGCCAAAGCTCTGTGTGTGGTAGCCCTGCAGTGACTTTTCTCTGGGACCACAGGCAAATCCCTGAAAGCCATAATTTGGAAAGAGATTCAGGAATCTACTCTGTTCTTAGCATATGTTCCAGCTTCGAAGATGGTATTAATTCAAGGCAATTAATTCCCATAGCTTCCAAAGTTTTTTCCTCTTTATTGATACTGAGCTCAGTAAATGACCCAGTTGTGCTTGGCACCTTCTACATGTGTAGTAATAGAAATAATAAGCCTTAGATATATATGGAATGGGTCACAGGGACTGTGTGATAATTTTGCAGGTCACACTCATTGCCTGCACTATATTTTGTTCAAGCAGAGATGAGGGTCTGAAGTCTTTGCTGTCATGAAATCCTGCATCTTTGCTCAGTCTTCCTGTGCTGTTGCATTGTAGTGCCTGTGCTCAGGGATATCCAACCTTCTTTGGCTTTCCCCTGTTTGGTGGTGTAGCTGCTACTTCCAGGTATTCAATGTACTCCAGAGGGTTAATATTTCGTTCTGCATGACCAGATGTCAAGGAGATACCAGTTTGCTCTTGAAAACGGCATTGCTATTTTAGTGGTGAACTCTGAATTGCTAAATCCCATCTCTTTTCAATGCTTTCTAATCTGGCTTGGAGCTCCTCCTAATCAGCTCTTCTGCATCCACAGTGTACTGAGCTGGCAGCAGGCTGAAATTTAGCCTGGCCTCAGGTGCCCAGTGTATGTAGACACAAAACCCTCAAGGATTTTGTCTCCAAATGGCACAATGAACTGCTGCCTCATACAGTGACCACTGCAGAGCATCCCAAAAGGTCACCGTGACTTCGTTCCAAGAACAGAGGTATCAGTGGAGATATTAAGGACACAAAAATTCCAATGCATAGAGTTTGGCAGAAGGGAAAGACCCATATACCACTGGCACTGCTCACTTCCCATCTTGCTGGTCAGGGCTCAGGTACCTGCAGCTGCAGAAGGTGGAAGGAGCTGAGAAGAATAAAAGTCCTGAAAAGATGTTTTCCTCTGCTTAAAGGGTAGAGAGAGGTCATTCATTCTGATATATATCCAAGTTGTCTCTATTTGCACATATTAAGTGGCTGCATTTGCTATGGCTGTTATTTTAGGTTAGTACTGTCTTTGTATATACAATGGTAATTTTTAAATGGAAGGCATAACAGTATCTACAGGAATGATCAGATCCTGGTTCATGCTGGGTGATAGCAGTCCAACCATTTGTAGCCCTGACTCCTGCCACATGAAGTGCTCTTACTGGCACTCCTGTGTGTTGGTATATTAGAGATGGTGGAATTGGGCCCACAATATTATGTCACAAAATAGAAAACACACAACCCTACACCAGCTGTAATAGCATAATAGGATAAGTGCGAGGGAGAAACAGCAGGGTATAATAGGTACTCAGCTGCTTCAGAGATGGGGCCTCTATATTTACCTAGCTATAAGAAAGCTGCAGAACTAGGGCAACAGAAGAACAGTGTAAGTGCTCCAGGAGGTGGTTGTGGGTGAATTGGAAATGCAGCAACATGAGACGTTATATAATAAATAATAACAACAATGTCTGTGCTTAGTCCTGTTCATCCTGAAATACTTCTCCAGCTGCTTTACAGAGCTCAGAGTAGTGTTGGGGCCTCTTTGATATCAGCTTTCCTAATTCCTTCTCTTCTCCTGCTCTCTGAAAGCCTCTGTGTGGTGTTTTGTACCTTATTGTGTCTGGAATGTAAAGAAGCATTTGTCTGCCTTTCTCTACCTGAACTTGCTCATGGGGCAGAAAAATGTGTGTGAGTGACCAAGGCCAGCCATGCTTTGTGATATTTGAGAGTGGAGCTGATGGGGGAATGGGAAATCGGAAGGGGGAAATGCCAACACTTCCTGCCTTGTCCTCTCTTGACAGCAACACTCCATCAGAATCATGCTGTTCTCCCACAGGAGGCTTTTTGCTGCAGGTTGCAGATATCTACCTTTCTGTATTTGGTCGCTGTGATGCTAGGAGGCCTCTCGGTTGAACTGTAGACTCATGCAGGCCAAGACATGACTTTCTGGCACTCGCTAACATATTTAAGGTGTGTTTCCTATGCCTTTGATGTATTCTTATTTTTGCTCGTGGCTTTGCGGCTTTTCTAAGTTACCGATTTCACTTTCAACTTCTTTGCTGACTTGGGTTAAAATCCTCCTGCTTAAGTGATGACTCATTTTTACTTGCATAAAAATTTGCATTTTCCTCCACGGAGGCACTTAGGAGCAGGTTAAATAAACCATTTAGATGGCTGAGAAGGAGATGCCAGGGAAAGTGGTAACATGTGCTGTGATTCTATTTTGTTGCTCCTTAATTCAAATCACTTCTATTCACTTACTTTCTTAGACGTGGATTACTGAGTAGTGCCTCCCTCTGCATCCCCTCCCCTTCCGGTAGTCTTGGATTTGAAATGATTAGAAGCCATTTGTGTATTTTGGATTGTGGTTTCCCATTGTACTTCCAGGAATTGCCAAGGTGAATGGAATGGTTAAACACGAACAGAAAGATGCACATAACAGGCTTTACTGATAAAAGAAGAGGTATTAAAATGACAATGAAAGCTCTTAAATGCTGCATTCTTTGCCAGCTTCTTCTGCTGGAACAAGTGGGTTTAGAAGGAAAATCTAGTTTAAAGAAAGCATCCCAAAGTGTGAAACATACTTTGTCATCTCTCACAGCTTTGTGAGATTTATTAAGGGAAAACCAATGTTCGTTTTTATCAATACACAATGACGGAGTCATTGTGATGAATTACAGGTGGTCAGACAAGTCACTCAGTGAGGAGCTGAGCTTGCTTCCCTAAGGGATATAATCTAAAGTAAAGAGGGGATATTTGTTCGTAGTGTTATCTTTGAGGACAATAGTTAGGATATCACCTGCCAATTCAGAATCATTTTGTGTAATGATGATGCTAAATCATCTGTGCTAAGTGTGCCATGCAGAAAGAAAAGGACCTGTTGAAATGCTGATATGAGTTTGATACTTTCTTGAATTGTAGTTAACTTTGAGTAGGTGGTTTGTTAATAATTAGGTTAAACCATATGATAATTCTTCTCACGTAAATATAGGTTCTTACCTGGCCTATATTACTGTAATATCAGGGTGTGCCCTATTTTGCTAATGTATTCTTCTCATAGCATCCCAAAGGTGGGATGCAGTGATGGTGTCCTGTCTTACAAATGGGAAACTGAGGCACAGAGGGGCTAAGTGACCTGACCAAAGTTAAACAGAGCATGATGGCATTTCAGGGACTCGGATGATGAGCACTCCTAATTTCAGGCTCAGACCTTCCTCATGGCACAGTCATTTCTGCTTGCAACATCTGTATCATTGGCTGGTTATTGATGGGTGATGTGGGTAGGCATGTATTTCTTGTATGTGTAAGTATACACATACAAATGCACAGACAGCATTTAGAAGCTTATACTTTAATGGTGAGGGGGTGGTTTAGAAGTGGGGTTTGTTATTAAACAGCCTCTTTGCGTGGGCAATGTGTATGCGTTCCTAAAAACCCAGTGCCTCCTTGCTCTCCTCCCATTTTAGGTCTCTATAAAAAGATGGATAACAAACATCCATATTCAAACCTGCCTTATGCATGTATCAAGCTTGAAAAGACATTTTACCGCAGCTGTGGGAACCTCAGACTGCCAATGCTGATGTGTCACATGATGGGCTTCAATCAGATTCCAGTCTGCAATGTGCAGTTTTAACTGCATTTGCACTGATTTGCTTCATAGAGAAGACACCAGGTTGTTTAGCATTATCGATTCCTCTTGACTTATTGGGTGCATTAGTTGCCGTTGACCCTGGCATCTTGCTGGAACAGACTGGTGCGTCATGTGATACTGTCTGGCTTTGTCCTTGTTCCGAGTCAATTCCTGTTTTACTCAGCAGATGTCTTTTGTTCCTGACAAAGATTGCTCATCCCATTGTTCCCGGGTGTGCCCCTCCAGCCTGGGGTCCCCAGGCCCAGCCGTTCCTGGACCAGACTTGCCCCCCCTTGTCCCCAGTCTGTACTGCTGCTGCTGTGAACACCAGAAGGAGCCTGGTTTGCTTTGCCTTTTTTTCCTCCTTCTCCCCAGGGGATGGCTGGATTATTTCTGGCTTCTTTCTTCTGTGAAAGTGTATGGGTAAAAATTGATTTCATTCTTTTGGTAGGTTTTCTTGGGCTACACGTGTGCCCCACCTTGACCAAATCTGCATTCATCCCTCCTTGGGTTTGATTTGCATCAGTAGACAATCTCTCCCACAATATCTAAAGAGGTTTTCTTCGTTTGCTGCGTGGCAATGCATTGCAGCAACCTGCTAGAAGGGAAAATACTACAGACTATGACAGGGATTTGCATGACAGCCGACAGGATTTGGGTGCCCGAACCACTTCTCTCTCATGCCAGCATCTGCTAAATTAGGCAATCTTTGCTCTTCAAATCTAAACCATAAATCGCTGTAAACTACAGTGAGAGGCCTCCCTGTCAATATGACTGCAGTTCTTCGAGTGTGTTCAGGGCATTGGAGTACCTTGTTGGGTACGCTGCTGCAGTGAGCATTTAGGGATGCTTGGAAAAGCAGGGTTGTGTCCTGGCATGTCAGTTAGGAAAACAGGCATAGGGTCAGGTGATGGGCTGCAGAGAGGGAGAAAGAACTCATTTTAGCCAACACATTACTCCAAGCACACTCAGGAGACTGCAACCTTGGGCAGGGAATGCTGTTAAGTTCTTCATTGTCTACTAATGGCATAGAGTTGAAGGTTCTTCTTTGAGTTCTAAGATTTCTCTTCAGCTCTGATGGTATACCTTAAGGTTTTCACTGCTCGTGTGGCCAGTCCAGGGGCTGAGTTCTTTCCCCCTTCAGGGAGTGCTTGTAAAGTGCCTGGCAATTCCTTCTGTGTGCTGGATTGCCTTCTCCCTCCAAGAAATGAGCAAGATTGTCAATAGGTCTGATTGCTGCACCACCTTACTGCAGCCAGGCTGTGTTAGCATTGTAGTACTTCATTGCAACTTTGTGTATGGAGCCTGACCCAGGTCTGTAAGAGCTGCTCGGAAGCCCATTATTTTCCATTATCTTTCCTTTTTGTTCCATTATTGCTTTGTCTCAGAATTTAGATCTTTATTTATATATTTATTTATGTTATTTCGCGTGGTTTAACTTAAAACCCGTACTTTTGCTGCTAAAACCACAATAGATTTCTATGTTATCCCCTTACCTCACTGACTGCAGCTTCATTCACATGGGATTTGTGGAAAAGAGGGGCTTTTTTCCTTCCTATTTTTTTGTCACCGATGGGAATTGGAAAGGGGAAAGGGCAAAATTAAATTAATCAAAAAAGAATCAGTTAAAGGAGAATTGATTCTGGTGGCAAACCTCACCTTTTGGTCAGTCCTGTATGTGATCCCCCTCTTCTGGTGGTCTATGGAATTGGCCACGGAGGGAAGAGTTGCGGAGTAGCTCAGACAATAGGACTTGGCAAACGTGGTGGCAGGGGTATCATTTTCATTATCCTGGTGAAAGACCTTCATGGCAGAATGTGATTTCACTGTCTATAGGATTCACCCCGGTGTAACTCATTTGCTGGTGTTCATTTGCACCCTGCATAAGGGAGCTCAGTTGTACCTGTGTGCGGCCGCCTGCAGCTTAGCTGTACTTGGGGCTGTGTTTTTAGTGTGTCTTGCAGGACTGACAGTGGAGATGACTGGTTCTCCCCTGTCTGACACCTGGTGTCATTGTTTGTGCCTATGAGAAGTCAAGGTGTGAAACGCTGCCATTCTGATTTGGTAGTGCTTTAAATGATAAAAATCGTGATGGGTTGAAGGCAGTTAAGAGCCAATCTGAAAGCATCCTCAGGAGAGGTTGTGTGAGGCATGAGTAGACAACAGGCAAAGCAATTCACTGTCTGTCTGCCATGGATGATAGCAAAGAGCAAATCCATCACTGTGCGGGGTGAGGAAACGAAATGGGGGATCGGGTTTGAAACTTCTGCACTGAAAGTGTTGCAGCAGTTTTCTGGGTGTAGGTACCAAGATTTGCTTGGCTGGAGCAGAGGTATAAAGCAGCTAGCTTTATATCCATATTCAAGCTTCATCTTCCAGAAACTACATCTAATCATAAAGGTCATTGAGCTACAAACATGTTCCTGACTAATTGTCTAACATCTGCCATCTTGCTCTTCCTTTTTGCAGCAGTAATCACATTGGAGTTCATAACCTCTACCCAGGCATTTTAAAGGAGGCAGGGAAATATTCTAGAGAAGGTATTGAATTGCGAACTGGGTTTAAATTCAAAGAGAGAACTAAAAGTGAAGAGAGATCATATCATTCCCCCCCCACCCCCCCCGCCCAGCTTAAGGAAGTAGCATTCCCTTACTGTGCCCATCCTTTCCAGGCAGAGTGAGATGAACAATCTTCTCTATGTTTCCATCCCTCCTGGGCTCAATTTACTGTAATACCTGGTTGCACATGGCAAAAGAGATTGAACACGGATGTTGAACCCAGTGCTGCATATAAAATGAGCCCAGATTCTCCTCGGGTAAAAAATATCCTCTATTTCCTAGAGTCCTGGAAATCCTGACCCTGAAGTGGAGTTCTGTCACAGAAGAAGGCTTCTTCTGGCTTTCTCTGTTGCTCCTGTCAGACATGGAAGTGTCATGCAGAATTTAGTTTAACAGTTGCATCAACTGGGGGAGACATATTTTCCTTACTGCAGTGGGAGATGATTTCTGAGGGATGTAAATGCCAAAGCTCCCAGAACATTGCAAGGTAACTTTGTCACACAGGTCCAAGAAAAGAGCCTTCTTGGGTAGAAGGAGTTGGTTATGGCCTGCAGATTGGTAAATGGTTCAGACTCAGAGTGTCTCGTGGTGATGCTATTAGTGTGTTTAAGTCACCTCATCTCCCTGTTTCTCCTTATCCCTTCCCTCTTGCTGTGTCTTGCAACCCACATATCGAAATCTGTGTAGTTTAATGGGTCTCCCATACCAAATAGCACCTCTGGGAAATGCCATAACTCCAGTAACATCGGTGTGACCCTTGCTGTTGAGCTTGCTGGTCTTAAATCAGGTGCCCTCTTACCTTCAGGGGAAGCACTGGGGAAAGGGATGAGTCAAAAGCTGCAGAGGGACTGCAGGAGATGCGTCTGACTCAAACCCTGGGCTCTGCCATAATGGATCCATCTCCCTTTCTGCTAGAAAGTTTCCGAGGAGTAATAAATTCACTCTAGGTCTGCACTGAATGCAGAATTGATCAGACTGCAGGAGCCATAGGGAATCAATGCTGGGTGTGTGTGCGCCGGCGCGTGCGCCCTCAGCAGCGCAGTCTGTGTGTGCACTGCATATACATTTGCTCCCTTTCTCTGCTTCCTCCCGCATTGGCCTGCGGATGCCACAGCAAATTGATTCCTTATGAAATAAAAAGGTGAACCGTGGCATGAGGCAGTTCTGAGCCATCTGTCTTGTCAGGGCGCTTGTTTGAGGGAAGGAAGGCACACAGGGTGGCTATTCAGAATTATTCATTAATAAAGGGCCACGAAAATTGCAGCCTAAGATGTATCCTGTGTGAGAGAGAAGTTCTCTCTTGTTTGTCCCGACAAAATCAGTGAGAACAGGTTCTCTTTCCCTTATAGAGAAGTCAGCACACACAGCGCATCTGGTTTTATACGTGTTTTCTTGCCGCCAAAGGGCCTGATCCTGCCAAGGTGCTGAATCATGCCAAACACCTGCAACATCTCCCACTTACAGGGTAAATTGCGGCTTCCTTGAGCCACTTGGTTGCAATCAGATACATCTTTTACCCAAAACAATAATCTGCTGAAAGAAAGCAACAGATGCTGAGTCATGACCCAGCACTTCTGCACTACTCTGCTCACCCAAAGAAGCTGGTAATGGGTTGGCTTTCCTTGGCTTGGGAAGTGGGAGAGGATAGGAGGGTATCTGAAAACATGAGGGCAGGGCTAAGGTGGTTTTGGTGACCTCTGCAGTATTTGTATGTGTTTTAGCACCGTTTTGTCTTTGAGAATTTTCCCTTGTCTTTTTCGTTTTAAACTCATTGGGTTTTGCTTTTCTTCTCTTTCTGTATTTTGCTGCAGTCTCCAGCCAGGTTCTCAGCTGCTGCCATGGTAGAGGGCATTTCAGAATCACAGCATGGGTATGAACTGGCTTGAAGTTACAAGAGAAAGAGATTACATTGTACTGCTCCTTTAGTTCACTCCCATTACCTCAAAGAAATCCCAACGTTATGGGAAAGATTCGACTTCCCGCCTGTAAACTGTGCTGTTTGCCTTCCCGAGGCGCAAGCTGCATCTTCCTTTTATTCTTTCAATATTGTATCATGTTGAAGAGCCTCTGTTTTGAGATCGTGTCAGCGATTACAAAGCCCCAGAACCCTCTTCTGCCCCCGAAGAATCAATCAACCTAAACTAATACTTTAATGACTCCTTTTCCTACCAAGGAAACAAATTCAGGCACACACACACACACGCATGAACACAAAAAAAATGTCCTTTTTTTTCCCCCTGTAAAAGAAGCTAGGGGCTGAGGAGGACCTCGTCTGGTCAATGAAAGAAAGAGACGGATGTCTGGTGCCATGGCAATGGAACAGGGATTACTTTGCACTGGAAAATAGGTTCTTTTTGTTGTTTTTTTTTGATTCCAGTGTTTTTTCTCAGGCAGCGAAGAGTTGTCACTGAGGCTGAGAGGCCCATTTAGAGGAAAACGAGCCTCTGAGTAGAATTGAATGCTTGCTTTCAGCGGCTGCTGCTTGAACAGTCTGCTTTGCTTTACGGGCAAGTCAGGATGCGAACACCCATATTTGTTTAGAGCACTTGCACAATCACAGTGTGTGTGTGAGTGTGTGTGTGTGTATACACCCTATATAAAATAAGAGTAACTGGATGCCCACTTGGGCTAGTAGGAACAGACATTAGCAGCAAAACTATGTGCAAAGGTGTCTAGTATGTCCAGAATGATTATGTATGGTTCTGTGCTAGGGTTGGAACTGGATGATGTTAAGGTTCTTTCCAACCCTAACTGTGCTTCAGCTCTGTGTTGTGCCTGATTTGGGCACTATTTAGCATTTTATTGCCATGAGGCTAGGTTTTGCCTGGGATTAATCAATTTCGTTAAATACAGGTCAAAACAAAAGGTATTTCTGGGGGCAGTGCTGGTTTATGGAGTCTTGGGTTCCATGCTGCTTCTTCCCTACCCCCAATCATAAATATTGTTGGAACCAAGTCACAAAGTTTCAAGCTGAAGGAAATATTTTGGTTGAGGCAGTGTTGTTTTGCAAACTCATCTTCTTACTGTAAACATTTTCCAAAGACATTGGCCAATGGAAACAGAGCAAAGTGGCATTTTTCTCAAAAAAAAAAAACTATGATTTTTTTTTTTAACTGCCTTTTGAATTTCTGAACTTTTTAGAGCTTTTTGGCTCTTTGTTTCTCACCTCTTGGGGTGAAGGGAAGGCTTGCTTGCAAATGTGTACCAGGCAGGAGACTTCTGTGATGTGACTTGCTGAGCAGCGAATCCACCCACCAGCCTCCAGACAAGGAGGTGCTAAGTAGACTGTTTATGGCAGGTAAAACTAAATCAAAGACCTTTATGTGACTTTTCCAGGCTGGCCAGGGATTCCCAGGTGGCACCAGCTCAAAGCTCTATGACACCCTGGGTTTCCTTAGGGGCTCTTGCCTCTCTTCTCTGCTGAATTTCCTTCTGTTTGCCATCCCAGAGGACAAGAGTGTTTCTTCCCATGGCAGAGAGAACTCAGAAGCCAGCGGCCCTGATTCTTCAGTGCTTTGATTTTTCACTCCTTCCCTAGCTATGGACATGGAGAGAACTGTGTTGATTTCTCCCATTTTAGGGACTTAGCAGTGTATTAACTTTATAGCCTTTACTGGGTCATTCAGACACACATTTCACTGGCATGAATGATGGCAGAAGTTCCTGCTGATACTGAGGTGTTGTTGCTTTTTACCATAGTAAAATTGCCTTTAAAGCATGAGCCAAAATATGGTTTTAAGCTATGTTAATCTTCTTCTATTCATGCCATGCTTTTTGCATAGCAGGGCCACATTAAAGCCTTTGAAATCTGACTGTAATATTTTGTGCTCTCTGCCCTTTCTGGGCTGAGTAAATGTTCTAAGCTACCTTGTTGTAAACGGTATGTGTATCTCATCTCCCCTGTCTGGAACAAGAACTAGCTTTTCTCTTTGATCTTCCTTCATTTGCTAAAAAGTAACCAAAAATAAGCCCTTTTTTCTGTTGGGGGAGGTGATGAGATGTGCCGGGATTCAGAAAACGTGACCCTCCTTTTCAGTGATTACTAACTGTGAAACAGAAGATCTCCGTCCAGGTAAAAAATTTGAGTTGTCATAGCAACAGCAGGATGGCTATTTATTTTTGGATTTCCATTTTCACTGATTTATTTAACACATTGACAATCCATTTATAATGAAGAGGAATTCAAGAGGGGTTTTGTTTCTCGCTGGGTTTATGCTAAGCCAAGGTTGGGTTACTTTCCTTCATAGAAAATAAGCAAAGATGAAAGAGGTAAATAAAAATGAGACCTTGTGGCTTTCGGGGGCTTTTCTTGCAGGCAAATACAGTGCTGAGTGGTGCCCAGGAGAGTGAAAACATGGCTTACTTGTTTATTTTACACCTTTTTTTAACCTTGGTGTTATGAAAAAGGACAGAGATTGACATTCAGTGCAGCTATGAGGCACAACAGCCATAGATGCTCTGCTCTACCTGCCTTTGGTTACGTGCACACACTTGATGTCAATAAGAGGTCATCAGAGCCGTTGCAAGTCACTGCTACTGCTCCACCTCCTTGCAGAAGTCAGGGAGTGCCCCAAGGCCATGAACAAAGCCATCTTTCTCATTTTGGTTGTGATCTCTGCAGTGATGCTCAATGCAGTTCAGCACACTCTCAGGATCAGATTTACCTGCTTTTCACAGTGTTTATATGCAAGCAGGAGCCTAGTCTGGGGCTTGAAGGAGCCACGGAGCAGCCTGAAGTTTGGGAAGCCCACACATGCTCCATGCTTCAGCATGGGTTGGGTCCAAAATTGGAGAAGATGGCCTTGTCTCATTTTGGGGTGTTTGTGTTAAAATAGGTTGTACCGATCACTTGTATTCCAGGTGAGGCCAGTAGCCCTCTGCATAGGGGATGTGTCTGAAAGGTGTTGTGTCTGATGCCTGCAGCCATCCCTGCATACAGTCAGCTTTGGATCTAAGTGAACAGGCACCCACAAAATCAACAGTACCTGGGAAATCTCAGAGCTTACAGCAGTGTGAGTCAAAGCACATTGACAACAGTGAAACATAACAAAAAAAATAAGAAATTCCTATAACTTATGAATTCCTGTATAGCTTCTTCCCTGGAAATTTCATTTCAGTGCGCACCATTGAATGAATTTAAGTGCCACAGGAGCTGAATTGAGCTTCAATGTTTGATGACTTTTGAGAGCACTGAAAAGTGGGGAGGTTTGAGGCACATTTTGCAGAAGCACGCAGTGAAATCAGAGAGGAATAACATAGCAAAAGCAAACCCAGCAGATTTCTGCCTGCAGAACGTGTCTAAGAGTGCATAGACGAGGCAGATCTCTGCATGGGTTTGCTCACAGCCTGTCTTTCTGCAATTGCTCTGCAGATTGGTTCGTCTCTGTTATTTGTTTCCTGTGATAGATTTGGGTGACTAAGATTGATGGCTTTAAAAGAACTAGTATTGATGCCACGTTTGTAAGGCTCACTAAAA
The DNA here is from genome assembly GCA_032466535.1 of Forpus xanthops. Taxonomy (NCBI): domain Eukaryota; kingdom Metazoa; phylum Chordata; class Aves; order Psittaciformes; family Psittacidae; genus Forpus; species Forpus xanthops. Next base: position 228,978 of record JASSUY010033503.1, read on the forward strand.
ATGGTGAGCCTGGCAGATAGTGGGGAAGCCTTCAATCATTTTCTCCTATTATTGCTGTTTGTAGCATGAATCCGGACTGTTCTCAAGACAAGTGTGACAGGAGGCCAGCAGCTGACCAGAAAGTGTTGCACTTTCAGTCCAAACCTGTTCATTTGTGAAGCATAGGCTTGGGTTTGGACCAGTTACTTTAAGAAAAGGTGAGCTTTGGCATGCATGTTAGATAAAATCAAGCGTGATTTTTGGATGTAGTCTCGAGCATATAGAGAGGAGAATGCTGTCCATCAGTCACTGATGTTGTTTCCATTTATCCCAGTGGAGGATTCAGCTTTACAAATTGTCTTGAGGGCTGAGAGTGGGGGAAGGGTGGGAAAACCCAAGAAATCAACTTCCAGACATAACTACAATATGGACAAGTCATAAACATTATTAAAGCAAGTCTATCCCTGCAGGGCAGGTTTTTCTTCCTAATGCTTTCCTGATTGCGCTTCCGCAAAGCTGGGGAAGTGAATAGTGGGCTGATTATCCATGGACCATGATCTACATCAGTGTAAAACTGCTGCCATTGTATGCTATAAGAGAACTTTGCATATTTACTGCAAGGGAATAGCCATCCTGCTTCTTATTCCGTCTTCAAATTCACAGTGGGCCTGATCCAAAACACAGCTATGTCAATGGGATTCTTTGTCTGGGCTCTTCATATGTCCCACATTACCATTGCAAAACCTGCCCTGTTTATCATCTTAAATATACATGCCAAAAATGGACCTCATGTTGACATGGTATGTGATCAAACTCAGGCTGATTCCTCACACACTTTGGAAAATAGGGGGATCAATGGCTAAGCAACGGAAAAGGCTGGATATAAGGGAGAAAGAAATGAGCCAAAGTTACTGACTCTGTGAGATATTCACAGAATTGTCTGTCATTGTTTTTCCTTTAAAAAACCAAAGCCCTTGAGAGAAATCCAAGTCTTTTTACATAATGCCTTCTTGCAGCCAGATTCCAGTTGTCAAGCTCATCTTAAGGACCACTGGCTTTGTTAAAGTATGGCACTGCTGGCTGTGAGAGTCCGAATCTTACCTTTGGTCACGAGTCAGAGAGAACTGGACTTTGTAGGAAGATTAGTGTCAGCAAGTGTATCGCATAAAGGCCACTTATGCTTGATACAGACCAAGTAGCAGAGACTTTTTAAACAAATGCACAAGGTGCATTAGTTTCATTATTCAATTACGGCAGAATTTTCCTCAGCATCTTAATTAGCGTTCATTTACTAAGTATTAAACCATTTTTTTTTCTGCTAAAGCAGAAAGATCAGCACTAGGAGCTATACATTCTGCAAGATAATTGCACCATGTAATTCTGGTGCTTCTGCAATTTATACTGAAATATTGATGGATATGTTCCAACATTCCTTTTTTCTCCCCACAACCATATTTCATAATCTTTTAAATATCTCTCCCCTGAAAACTTCAGTATAAAGTACAGATCCCCTTATGTAATAGCAGCTTAATGCGTCTGGTTAGTACTAATCAAACAAAAGCATTTCAGAGCGATTTCTGCTTTCAGAAAGCAAAGAAGCTGTTAAAGTGTTGTAAATATGAATTTATGAGGAATGTGCAATAACAGAAGGGCATGAGTAAGGATTCTCAAAAAGTTAAGGGTTCTACTTCAATAGCAGAAGTACCAAATATCTTTTCTGATTTTTGTTAACATAAATAAGAATAAACCCCTTCAATTTCCAATGCTAAGTGATGCTTTTTGTGTCATCTCCTTAGAGGAGACACTTGAGCCTTGACTGCCCATGCTATGGTTCTAGCATTGACCAAAGACTTGTATAATGAAGTGCAATGGGGCTATACAGAATCACAGAATAGTTAGGGTTGGAAAGGACCTTAAGATCATCTAGTTCCAACCCCTCTGCCATGGGCAGGGACACCTCCCACTAAACCATGCACCCCAAGGCTATGTCCAACCCGGTCTTGAACATGGAGTACCTCAGAGAAGGAAGTCTCACTCATTAACAGCATTTGAACCAATGGTTGAAGTGGTTTGTATGTTTGTCATGATAACCGGACTTTGCTAAGGTGAGTAATAGTCATTAATAAGTAGTCAGGATAAAGCATTTGGTTGTGAGTTTCTACAAACTGTGCAGAAAGCTCTTGGGTTTGCTGTAGAAGGAGGCTGCTGGAAGGCTGCAGAGCCCTAAGAGCTCTGCCTCAGGCTGTTGGGTTAATTGGTACAGAGAAGTTGAAGGGTTTACCTTTAACACTGCTATTGGTTTCTAGTGTGGGAACAGAAAGTAAACTGCAGAGAAAGACCTGTGGAATCTAGTAAACATTCACTGAATTTGCTACAGCGTCCTTTTTAGTTACGAATTTACAAGGCACCTTCTGTCTCTCATGCTCTTGGTGTGTTATTCTGGCCTTTACATAGTGTGTCATACCATACTGGTTTTCTGCTTGTCTGCAGGGTTGTCTTTACTACCCTTTGACAGCATTCTCTCTCTTTTGGTGCATCTTTCCTGTATCTCCTCTTTGTGCATCCCGTCCCATCTGCTGAAGAATTAAGTAGGGCTTGTACAGACAACAATTCCAAACCCTGCTAGTTCGCCCCAGCTCTGTCCTGGGAAGTCCCCTCCACTGACAATGAGACATAGATCAGCCTTTCTTCCCATTCAGTCCTTGGCGTCTTTGGGAAGACCACTAAGATGGATGCTTACTGTGATAATGGTGCTGACATTTGCTCACCAGGAATTGGAGTGAGAGCATCATTTCATGTCATATAGGTCTCCAGCAACAATCAAATGCTAATGAATACCAAGCCATTAGAGGCCTGGCATGCACTCCAGCAAGTGTCCTAAACTCACTGTCCTTAGCATATTATCCATTGTATCTGCTAGGTATTGCTACAGCTTGCTCCGTCAGCGAAGATGTTGCACAACCAGCTACTGACCACCCAGAGCTCTTCTGTTTAGGCTGCATGCCATCCTTTCTGGGCAAGTGTACAGATAATGTCTTGAACTGTGCCAGACACGCTGTTTGTGGTTCCTTTTCTGCTTATGAGCCTGGCTGAACAAAAAAGGCTATATATATATGTATATATGTACCAGTAATGTTCGTGTTACATACAATCTGACACCCGGTAGGTGCTCCCTGGGGATTATAACGAGGCACCCACTGCTATACAGCATGTTTTGGCAACCGGGAGGGTTGGCGAATCCCATGCCTGTCTTTCTTCTTCAAGCCTTTGAGTTTCTTTTTGGCACATACGTGCAACGAAGCACAAGATGCAAATACTGCCAAAGCTCCTTGTAGAATAGATGACATTTATATTGTTATGCAGTTTGCTGATCTAAACATACCATTGCCTTGCCTCGATAGCCCAGGGCAAGTGCTAATCAGCTTGTTTCGTGGGCACCATGCCATCAGAAAGGGTGAACACAAATAGAGACAGTATGTGCATCATCTAGGAGTGTTGCAAGAATACGATTCCCAGCTGAGAGTATCGAAATGTGTCTGTCTCCTGAGCTTGTATGTTGGCATGTAAAAGATAAGTGACAGCGTTAAATATGATGTATTTGGAATAAATCAGGGTTATATTCCTTAGCTGCTTCAAGCTAGTTTTCATTATATAGGTCACATCATCAACTGATGTAAATTGGCATAGCTGCACTGAAAGTAGTGCATTTTTATCTGCTGAGCATCTGGCCCCATGTGACTATTCTCCATGAGAAGCTTTTCTTATTTGGCCCTCTAGGGCATCATCAAAGGCTGTTTAGGCTAAAGGTAGCATGTAAGATGAGGAGTTTGGGTTCTTATGTTGTCCTCAGAGCTCTGTCAGTGACACCTGATGCTGAGCAATTTGCCCTCTGTGTGTCTGTGTGCTTTGATTCACCTAGTGTATGGTAGCAGTACTTTTATTTAATTAGTACCATAGCACTAAGGGCTTTAATCAAGGTTTGCTGGAATGGAAGGCATGGTGGAATAGTTCCCTTAACTGCAGTGTTGCAATGGATAGATGGATACAGCTCTTTGGCAATGGTATACATGGAAAACAAGGGCTGTATTTTGTGCAGAGGAGTAGCAATGGGTGATGAGGAGCTTCTGGATAAGGATTTGTGCAGAGGCCCACAAAGAGAGTGTCATGGTGGGCATCTCCCATGAACCACCTGATTGAGAGGAAGAGCTGAATGAAGCAACTGGAAGAAAAGTCTTCTGTCGATAGATTCAGTTTTGAGGTTTGCCTTGTTTTGAGTAGGATGGCTGAGGTGACTTCCAACAGTCTTTTACAACCTGCTGTTCCACAAATCTCTGTGACTCTCAGGGGTTTGTTCTGGATGAGCGGACAGATGAAGTGTAGCCTCTCCGTCCTCACTTTCAGTAACATCTGAAGTACCCTTAGTGACATCTCCTGCTTTCATTTGGCTGGTTTATGTTCTGTCCCTTCGTTCTTTGTGCGCTTTTCTTTGCATCCATTTCCTCATTTGCTTGCTTGTTTATTCCTCAGATTGGATTTTTCCTGCCATGTTTTCAGGAAAACACAGTCTGTGGGTATCACATATAAACAATTTCATTTGGAAACCCCCAAAGATGCACTGAAAGTGGATACTTGCATGAAATAACAGGGGACTTTGGATGTAAAAGTAGAACTCTAATAGCTGGCTTGAATTTGTTTTGGTAATCTGGCCCTTATCCCAGCCTTTTTGAATGATAATCATCTTTCAAAGAGAGGTTTTCATTCACTGTAGCATGCACTTTATATTTCACTCTGTAATGTAACCTTCCATACACTCAAGAAAAACAATTTCCAGAGCTAATTGCTGAACTCTGCAGATGTAATACTTTAAAGGGGTTATGTTAGATAAGAGTTGAAAAAGAAGAAAGGTTCCGGGGGAAAATTATTGTTTAGGGAACATTGATTTGCGTGAATTAATGTTTTCACTTTGGTTGATAGTTAAAAATGGATACTTAACTAAAGCCACATTTTTAGTGTAGCATTAATGCTTCATTAGCTGTAAACGTAGGGTGCTAGCTGACATCCATTGTTTGTTTGCTTTCTTAAGTCTTCAAACTCCAGTTGTCATTGTGTCAGCCTGTGCCACAGGTTTTATATTGATTTTAATGCAAAACAACCCTATGGGATTGTCGTTTAATGGGCTCAGAGATAGGAGGATGTTTTGAAGTTCTCCTTGTTACTTTAGACAATCCTCTCCACTCCTCTGTCTCAGCCTTCTTATCATTAAAATTAGGGGCAGTGTTATTGATCCTACCTGACACAGAAATTGTAGAAATTAACTGATGACAATTTGTGTAATACAGCATCTGTACAAAGGTGGTGTGTTACTTATACTGCAGGAGCAGCCATCTGTCACACATACGTATTTAAGCTGCAATGACCATTTTGGGCTTGGGAAGTTGAGTAATTTTCCCACATGCATTTATGTATTTATTTCTTCTATTTATGTGAACTGTTTGTTGTATTTTAATTCAGAATATACCCCAGGTCTTTAACTGCTATTGGTTATTGTGGGTTTATCGGCCCTACAGTTTGAGGTTATAGCACAAAAGTATCTATGTAAAACGTCAGCACTGTTTAAAAGGTGTTAGTAATAAACTAGACATTACTGAGTTTAATTTCAGTTTGCTTTCTCCCATGCAGCTGAATGTTGATGACAGATTGTGAGAGAAGGAATAAATCACAGCGTTGAGATTTAAAGCAGCCCTATCAAATAAAGGCTATGTGTATTTGTTTTCCATAGTTCTCTTTAACTACCTTGTAATTTCTGACATCCTTACCTTGGTTGTGTTTAAAGGAAGGTTGTAGCTAAAGAAGAAGAGACTTAAGGATATGATATTCAGGTGAGGCCAGTCTTAGCCAGTAGAAATGTAACTGTGGAGCTGTCCTTAGCCAGTGGAGTGTCAAGGGAGTGGATCGGCACTTCCATGGTAGGAGCTTGGCTTCTTTCACAGTCAGCAGAGCCTTTTGTTAAGGCTCACAGCTTCTGCGTTAGGAAGCTGTGCTTCTCTGCAGGTAAGGCCGATGCCTAAAGGTGAACAAGAACCTTGAGATCCCTAGCTGTACCTCTGCTGATTGCAGCAGAAAAACACTAGAGAAGTAATGCAGCCCACTCTGATCTCAGGTGAGAGGTGCTGGCTGTTGATCAGCTTGTACTGACAAGCATGTCCACTGTCAGCTGAGCTCCCATGCACTTACCAATGTGCTGAAATACCTCAGTTCTCCAGGCCTAGACTGACTCTGTATTTAGACATATATCAGGTTTTCAGCATGTGAATAGACCTGGGCTATCCAGCAAGCAATGACTCAGTCAAATGCGGACATCACATGTAATTCCACTACTGAGTGTGAATTTTCTTCTCTTTCAGGATCTACCACCACTGGTGAAGTCCCTTCTGTGAACCACACAGCAGAAACTGGGTTGCTCCTTCCCACTGGCAAACAGCCTAAGGGGGAGCTGTTTATAGGTGAGATGTTCAGCATCAACGGAAGCAATTAGCTTTTTGCTCCTTTCTGTTAGAAGGACCTTAAGAATTGTGAATTGAACTGATAATTAAGAGCTCAGCAGCTTTATAAACTGTTGCTATATTTGTACAGTATTTGTACCAAGGTGCTATAAGGCTACACTGTATTATACAAGCCCATTGCGTTTGCACAGTTATCTTATTTCTCTTCATGCCTCTCTTTCTATTCTGTGGATTTTTATTCTTTGGATTACCTCCTGCTACATCTTTGATCTGTTGCAGTTAAAATTGATCTCACCTGTGCATTTAACATCATAACTTTAAAGGCATTCCTGTGTTTCTAAATGAATATCAGGATGATACTGGCACTGTGTGGGGCACTGAAGGAGAATGAAGACCGGCAGGGTGGACTCAGTGTTGAATAATCATATAGCATAGAGGTAATTCAAAGAACTAATCAGAGACAGACATAAAAAGAAGTTATCTTCTGGAATGCAGGAAGCCAGGTAAAATGAAAAGCAAACCTAAAACCAGTGAATCTGTTTTACATCAGTGAAGAAAGAGGAGTCCTACCCAGGATTCGTTTGGCCATTGTCAGCACTTGGTGCTGCAGATAACACGAATTCCATAGCAAGGAGTTTTTAACTTGAAGTTCCTGGGTGCAAAGATGCATATTAACGAGCAAATGGACTTGAGTTTCATGGAGTTCATTAAAAAGTATCTTTACTTTTTTTCCCACCCACTATCCTGCTCAGAAAATGGACTTATTTATGAAGTCCTTAATTAAGGATTAAAATTTCATGTTAGACAGATGCTGTCATTTTCTTCCTACCCCTCCAGCAAAAAGCCATGTGTAATGTGCTGCATTGGAGGCTGAAGGATGGGTTGTTAGTGATAAGCATCTGCAAAACCTGCAACACATGCCCAAGAACTTAGATGAGTCAGATGTTGCATGGGCCAAGTTTAAGCCCAGAGAGAATGTTACAACACAGGAAGAAACCCCTGAAAATAACAGGAATTGGTACAGTATTTGGGCTGTAAACACAGGTTAGAACAGTCTGAGTATTTGCTTTAATCCTCTTATTCTATTTTGAATTCCAATGTTCCTGCTTGCTAAACCACTTTCCATTTCTGCTCTGTTTTACCATGACATAAGGAGAAGGGATATTTTGGAAGCTGGAAAACTGCCACTTGCACCAGAATGGCATGCCACTAATTTTTGCAGGTTTTTTGAACTGAGCGTTGCCACTCTGAGAGCTCTGTCAGCCTCTTCTTCTAGGATTCCCCTCAGGGATCCTCACCCTCCTACAAGGCAGGACATGCCCCAGGTTACAGTCCCTTTCTCTGTAGGTTGTGCTGCCCCACTTGCTTCAGAATCAGGCTCATTGAAATGATGAACTGAATAGCCCAAAAGATCAGGTGTGAGAGTGCATCCTTAGGGTAGACAGGATGAAAAATGACTTTGCAATGTGTACTGATGTAGTTTAGCATCATTTCAAGTAAAGGTCAAGCAAAAAGGTCCAGCTTTCCATGAGGCCAGGCTCTGTGGTAGGTTTGGCTTTGTGGCAGCGAGGTGGCAAGAAACCATCTGTGTAGTGTGTGGGCAGGCCTGGAATAGAGGTATTTGTGGCAGTCCTAGCCAGGAACATGCTTGATGACGGACATTTCAGTGGCTGATGTTGCACAGTAGCTCATGGTAAAGCAGCCTCAATGCTAGGTGAGTACCATGAAATACTACAAGGGTCTTGCTTTGCACCCTTGCTTACTTATGCTCTGCCATATATTTGGGTGAAGCTTAGCAGGCAAGACAAGTAAATACGTTGAGGGAGAACCTCCAAATGTGTACAGTGATATAGTGAAGCCTCTTTTACAGAGGGGCGAACAAATCTCACTTCTACCTCTTTATTTTGTCTCCTTTGAGCAGAAATTCAGGCAAGTCATTTAATGTTACCTACTGAGTTTTAATGGAGGCTTGGAAGAGGAAGGAAAAGAACCCCTCCTGTGTCCACTTGTTCCCTAGGTATGCCACATTGCCCACAGCTAGTCTCACCACTCCCAGTGAAAGTTTGTGTAAGTCCTAAAATAATTTCATTCCACTGACCCACAAATATTCCCATTTGGTCAGCCTTATATAGAGTAATTACTGTTTAACATGGCACCGCAGCCCGGTCAGGGCTTATTTTGGGTTATGGGTTATAAAAAGCTGTTTGAAAAAAGAAATGTGTTTGTGGATCTGTCATTCTAAACAAATGAGTCCAGAAACTTGTTAGTTTACTCATTTTCTTTTACTTGTTTTGCTTGAAGAGTCAGCATTCATAGGAACATGGGCGTTTAGTACCAAAGGCATCCAGCCATCTCATCCCAGCTTGCGTAGATATGCCTGCACTTCAATCACATAAAGTGTAATTGTTGGGTGGGCAGGTTTTGTGGCAATACATAGTACTGTGGAGTGGCTCATGCTCAGGGAAGGAGGTCAAGGTTTAACCAGTGGAGACATGAGAAATTCATTTTCATGAGCAGGTGATAGGTGCGATGGGTGGGAAATGTCTTGGTTCTGCGCTCTCCTCCACAGAGGTCTTTGCATTTTACGTGCCTTGAGTGCTGTGCAAAGCAGGCAGTTCATTCCCACAGCTGTGCAGTGGTGCAATTAGCATTCTTCCAGACCAGGGCAAGGCCCACATCAAAGATCCTTCTAATTTCAATAACTTTGATCTATACATATATGTGCATGTGTCCTATGTTTGTATATATATGGATAGATGTATGTGTATAGCTAGAAAAAGGGAACATACAGCTGCATATATACGTGTGTCATTTCTTATCTGCTATTAAAATGCAGGTGTCTCTGTGGGAAACAAGTTGTTAGACTGTTTATTGTACAAAAGTTCAGGAAGTTGAGAGTGTTATATTCACTTATACTGTTTCCCATGCTGGGTTGGTTGTTTCACCTCAAGAATTAGTATCCCAGTCTATTTCACAGAAGATCCCAATATTTTTTGTAATCATAAGAAAGAATGCTGCCTGTTGGGACAGAGCAAGAGGCTATGGATCAAGAACAAAGGATTCGGTTCTCCTTTTCTACTTATTTTATGGCCTGGGACAATTCTTAGCACTCTTCTGTGCCTCTATTTAATAGCAAAACGGGACTGGTAACATTGAGTTACCTTGCACAGAACTATTTAAAGATGAAATTGAAGTTTCGAGACCTTTTACTAGCCTTTGGCATCAGAGACATAGAGCAGCTATGAGAAGTATTCCTGTGGTTTGGCTATATTAATGATATGAACTTCTTGAGAAGTTATATTAGTGATGTGGAACTGGGAAACAAACCAGAAGCAGATAGGCAGAAATCAAACCCTTTTCTGGACAATTACACAATATGCTAAGTAAAGATGGCTGTAGCCTTGTGTTTTTTCTTATGAAACAATGTGAAATGCATATGGAAAATAGCTTCATCTCTGTAACAAACCCCAAGAAGACAATTGACATTTCAATAGTTTTCAAGCCAAGACAAATCTAAAATGAAATACATTAGGAATGATGAAAATCTTTCAAACTGGAAATCTGGGAACAGAGGCTGTTGGTTTAGAAATAGCTCTCAGGTTTCTTGGCTCCTTATTCTTCATCAGCTATGCCAGGCAGGTGGTGAATGGCATTCCTGAGGCCCAAGCCCTTGACCAGAAGCAGATACCTCATGATAAGCAGAATAAGGATGGGGAAATAGAGCTATGGACACAATTTTTCCTCTGCTTGGGTTTGGGTTTCCTGTCAGGTCATCAGTTGTGTTTTTCCTTATTTCTTCTGCATCTTTTTTCAGTTGTGCCTGCTGAGTGTTGGAGGTGATGAATTGCACACACTGCTTACCTTTCCTGCTGAGGACAGGTACACCATGGTCATTCAGGACTGAGCATATTGCCAGTACACCTTCCTCCCCAGGTGGTGAAGCGAGCAGTCAAACACTGTGCTAGTCATAGCAACATAAGTTATTATATACCAGCTCTGCCTTTCCGTTGGATATTTCCTACATGTTCATGGTAAGAATCTAATTATTCTTCCATCTCCAGCAAATCTAATAGGCCCAGAGAAATGTTTTTGTGTAGGCACTAAGAGTAAGGAGGAAACAGGTAAGATCCCAGGCCGTCAGAGACTGAATCTTTTCCATTGTGGGTTGCTTCTTGAATTCATCTGAAAGAGCTTTCGTTTTATTTAAAAGGCTTTTATTGATTAAAAAAGGCTTTGTTCATAAGCTCTATTTTCTTGAGTGGCTGAGGCAGGCTTAACTCATGACAGGAGTTCTTATTTGAGTTCATTTTCATTATCTCTTGGTTGTTGCTGAATTTCATGCTTTTCTTCTCCATAAAGGTAATTGGAAAAGGAGCACATGGCTTAGAGATGGAAAGGAAGTGTAGGTTTCCTTCCAGTCCATTAATTTTCTTTCATGGAGCTCTGTACCACTTTGAGTGCACAATTGGGAGGAATCAAAACACAGACATCTAGACTGTTACATAAGATCAAAAAGAGAACAGATTTATTTGGAAGCTGGGTCTAATGTATTTGTCCGAAGTCATGAACATTTTTGAGAGCTCAAAACATTCTTCCTGCTCTGCCTCAGGATGAAACTTAGATCATATGAACTGGAGAGAGATCCCAAACTATTTGAAGCTAAGTAACTGTAGACCTAATTCAGAGTCCTCACTGAGTGAGGCCAAGCAGGGATTTGAACCTGATTTTTATACATGCTCTTTTTTTTCTCTTTCCTCCTTTGAATTTGAAGTTCTACCTTATCCTGAGGAAATTGTCCCCATGGATTTTATAAAACTGGATTTATCCAGGCCAGACACTTAGGCTTTTCTTTTAACTGACCCAATGTTTTGTGTCCAACCACCCCCATTCCTGAAATAAACAAACGGATTTGGCTGTGGAAATTTCCATTTAAAAATTCCCCTCTGTTTTGACTCAGAATTGTATTATTTTGCAACAGTTCAAACTCTTCCTAACTCAGCATCTGTATAACATAAAGGACAGCGAGCAAGTGGACCATCCAGGCTAGGAAGATCTACTATTTAGGGAGAGCAAACATCCAGTGTATGCGCATCCAACCACAGTGGATGGCTTTGCTGGGTTCACTGACCTCTTGTAGTCTGGATACATGTCCATTAGGAACAGGCTAGAAACTGGACTGAGTTCCTTCTGCTGCCAGTCACAGTCCTGAACAGAAAAGGAAACACCAGTTTTTCTTCCGTAGTCCGGATGCTGACTCACCTGTGTGGTGAAAGAAAATAACCAAAGGGTTGCTATTTCACCAGTGTCCCAATGTGCCTGGGGTTATTTCATCATTGCTTTACTTGAGCAAGTTGAACTGCAAAGCTTTAAGGCCTGAAGCCAGTTCAGTAGTTACTCACACTTGGTCTTGTGCTTGGTGCCTTGGTGTCTGAGGTCCCCACCACTGATAAGTGAGTTCTATTTTGCAGTCTGTTTTGAAGCTGTTGGCAACAGCTAGTTGTTTTGCATTGGTGTTTCACCGGCGCATGGTGTCAACACAAGCCCATTTTGCTCGTAGTTAGAAACACATTCTAACTCATCTCTCTCTTTGCTTCGTCTGGCTCCAGGACTTGACCTGGTCTGTGGTAGGACCTGGGAGCTGTGCCACTGCTGCTGTATTTCACTGCCCAATAAAGGGGTTTTGGTGGGGCGGGAAGAGCCAGGCTGTCAGGGATGCACAAGACAAATGAACTGCTATGCCTGAATTCCTGAAGGCTGGCAGTGACCAAGCAGCACTGTTATGGTAGCTGAATGTCATCGGCCATCCTGGTTCAAGCCAGGGGAGCTTTCTCTGGCCTTGTGGAGTGCTTCCATGCTCGTTGCCTGCCCCAGAAGGCCCTCAGACCAAACCTTGTTCTTAAAGCTTGCTGGGAAAGGGCGTCCATTAAGGTACTGCAGGAAAAAAGATTCTTCCCCTTCTTTATACCTTTTCTTTGCGCCCTAATGAGTACCTGAGCTGCGGACATTGGTTCAGGCTTCCAGAAGGGAAGCTTGCTCTGTGCATCCAGATCAATGCTCAGGCAGGGCATTGATGGTCCTTGAATCGTGCTGGTTTGCCTGCAAGGTCAGAGTCTGAGCTTCTCATCAGGTAGAGACTGGCCTGAAGTTCAGGAGTAGAACGTGCAGTGTCTGCCTTTTGCTTAGAGCTCACTGCAGTGGTTTTGCTATCCATCTGCCATCTATGCTCACCTCTGCAAGTGTGGCCGGTGCGGCTAATCCCTGCTTATCTGAATGCAGAGACATAGGCAGCAAGAGATTTAATGCAAATGCAGCATTGCGCAGCCCGCTCCTTCTCACAAACTATTGATTAAGTGTCTGATTTGCTCTCCCCTGATAATAGGCTATAGGCAGAAGCCAATAATGCGGGGAGGAGGAAAACCTGTCATGATCATTCGATGTAGCTGGTGAGCCAATGGGAGGAGAAAGCCCGTGGATTGGGCTGGGAGAGAGCAAGGGTGGGGGAACTGTCTCAGCAACAGCAGAAAGCAACTCTTTCCCCCTCCCACCCTGCAACCATGCTGGAAAGTTCCTGGTTATGCTCCTTAATGTATTTGTCTCACTCATGCCAAGTTTGTACGTGATTTGTGCGGCTTTGCCGCGTGTGCCAGCTCACCCTTTTCTCCACGGTCCTTTGAAGGGAATCTTTTCTTTGTCTGTCCATCTAAAACCTAATAGTGAGCTCTAGGAAAAGGGCTGTGATGATGGATTCATTGCTGTGCCAGCCCTGAGAACAAAAGTGAGTTTTATATTGTCTTTTTGTGTCTAGTATCTTCCTCTTGACATCTTTCCAAGACAGTCTCTTGTTGAAACAGTCAGTTTCTTGCCAGTCTGTTGAGACAGTGGGAGCTGGACACCTTGACTGTATTTTCATCTCTGCTAAAGAGTCCTTATATGAAGCTAGGTGAATCCCTATCCTTCAAAATGCAGATCACTTTGTCATGTTGCTGGTTTGGGAATTAGAAGAAAAGATTCCTCGGTTAAGCCCTCCCTGTGATCTGTGGGCTGAGAAAAGCCAGTCCAAGGCACCATTCTGCTTTGCCTCTTATCTTTCATCTGCCTTACAGCAGGAAATGTTCTTTCTGTCTCTCTGCCTCTCTCATGGTCAATCTCTCATTGGTTTAACCAGCCGAAAATGACAATGGCAGTTAAATTTGTCCAAACCTTTTGAATATTAATTGGAGCCAAACATTGGCACTTTCAGCACTTCCTTGAAAATGACCTTCATTGTCCTCCTCTCACCTGCTGCCTCCTCCTGCTCATAAGCATTCACACGTTTGTTTCGCTATTTGCATGCTGATAACAGACATAGATTTTGTTAGTCCTGCATCTGTCGAGACGGCGGGGACAATAATAGAAGCACCGTCGGGACCAATATATATTGGTCTTAGGAGTGTGTCCAATAATGTCTGGGTCAGGGAGCCTTTAACTGCGGTGTCAGGGAATTTAGTCAGCTGTCATCGCTTCTTAATTAAAAATAGCTGAGACTCACTTACATTCCATTGCTGTGTGTTAGCTCATTTGTCATCTTGTCCTCTGCTCAACAGCAAACCCCCTAAACACCTTCAAAAGCAGACAATGGGCAGAAATGCTTGCAGCAGGTAAGAAAAGGGAGCAGAGAGCAGATAACCTGTGCCATAAGCTGCTCTTTGGGTCACGAGTTGCAAGAGTTTAGCAGGATTAAAAGGGGATGGGGATGAGTAACACTGCAGTATGAAATGTACTGTATGTGTATCTATTTTATATACATGAAACTAGCCTCTACACAGGCATATGTCAGGAACTAAACCCAACAGGAAGTGTCCTGGGCTTACAACAAACTTTCCTTGTGGACAAACCAACTTATGCTTTTCTATCTTGAGTTTCCAGCATCTTCCTCTCTCCAGTACTCCCAAAGACAATGTTTTTTCAGTATGATCCAGTCAGACCTTTCCTATGTACATAAGTGATTGGTTTCCTAATTCCTCACTAAATGGAATTTAGTGGTATTTGTGATTCCTATCACCTTCCAGTAGGTTTCACTAATTTATTCCTGAGGGGACAGGGAGATGGGAGGTTACAAGAGGTTCAGGAGCTGCAGAGGGAAATAAATAACATGCTGTAATATCATTACTGAAAGAAACCATATCTCCCTCCCCCTGCCAAAAAGAAGAATTTATTGTAATTCTAGCTAATGCTTGGAGCCAAGGGACAGTTTTGGCATAGGGAGAATTATTCTGGCTTCCTTTTCACAAGTAAATCAGAGGTGGAAGGGCATTAGACCAACTAACTTCCTGAAGTGGAAATTGTATCCGGATTACCATATTTAATTGTCTGCGATTGACCTATCTTCCATGAGTTTTATTAATCCATTTTTGAACCTGTTTATACGTTTGGCCTCCACAGCGTTGGGTGATGATGAATCCCACCATTAAATCATGCATTGTTTGAAAAAGTTCATCCAGGATGTCCTGTACAATTCTATTAATCTGTCCAGTGAGTAAACAGATGGCTGTTGCCAGGGTTTGAGATTCCCTCAGCCAAAATAGGTGATAATACCCCTTGAGACTACCATCCATCCCTTGCACTTGAGAAGGGAAGCAACACCAATCCTCCTGTGTTTCACCACCCATCTTGGGCTGCAATGCGCCAGTGTTTGCTCTCGCACAGAGCAGCTTCTGCAGACCCAGTATTAAATGGTTATTCTTCTGACCATGCACAGTTATTTCCCTCAGCACTGTGTCCCTGCTGACTTGACTGAAGATCCAGTCATACTTATTGATGTTCTAAGAATGTTGTATTTCCTTTAGAGGGGAAATTCCCATGCAGCTTGTGAGATATACCCACATTAAGATACTCTGTTCAGTCCAGTCAATTATTTTGTGCCCAGTACAATAAAGCTGTAGGGATAAACAGGGACCTGACTCAATATTGTCTGGTGATTTTGAGGTGTGCTGGTACAGAAGCAACAGGTAGAAGCTCATCTGACCCCCAAAGCATCAAGCTAAGGAGAAACCTTCATGTTAGTAGAGATGTTTTCAGACTGCAGAATTCTTTTTGAAACCTAATTAAGCTCTGATGACTTCAGCGTATTTTCAGGCTCTGATTAAGGCCGTGATACTAATTAAACTCTTGAATTATTAAAAATGCAAATAGTCAGACCTGTGTGCAAGAGCAGACTCACTTTTCCATGCTCCGGGACAGCAGTGGGAATATTTGGCGGGGTCCCTTGTGGTCACAAGTTTTTCTTCTTTTGCCTTGTCTTTTTGTAAGTGGCTGCACTCCACTTGATGCAGAACTGAAAACTTCAGCTGCTGGGGTAAATGTCTTCATTGCCTTGCAGCTGGACAAGCAAGTTTGATTAAAACCCAACAATGTTTTGGAAGGAACTCTGGGTTTCGTGACGTCCTGACTGTGGCATTTTCACTGAATGGGCTGTTGGGATTGAAATACCATCTAGTCCTTAGAGAGCGAGCCTGCTTTCAGTGGCAAAACTCTTGGAGCTGTGTTTAAGCTGCCTACTTTGTAGTCGTAGTTCAAAAGCATGATCAATTATTTAGACCTCTAGCTGTCCTCCCACATCCACCCTCCCTGCTATCCTAACATACACGCACCTCCAGTGAGACATCTACACCAGGAGGTCTGATTGTGGCCTTTCCTTCAGTCCAGGTATGTTTTGGTTGTGGCACTACTGCACAGCAAGGTATCTGAAGGATGTTTTGATCTCTTTACTGTCAACATCCTAGCAGGCATGCAGCACCTCTTCTGAGTAATAGCCATCCTTGTGTACAAATACATCTTTTGAAGCAGGATTTTTGTAATCCTAAGAAGGGCTCATCTCCAGATGGATAGCCCTACAGATGCACAATTAGCTGCTCATTGAGGTAAGATGGAGTTCTGCAGGCTGGGAGCTGAGCGAGCAATTATTGCCTCTCACTGTCTCACCGGTGTTGCTATGTAGATGCATCATGGAAAAGTCTATGTTTATTATATTATATAAAGCCACGAGGTCCAGCAATAGCCGGACTACCACTCCTGCATCACTGCCTGTACTCTGGTCAGTCTTATGGATGTGCAGCCCTTCTAGTTGAGGCAGTGTCTGTGTCCCATCCTGTAGCCCTTTTGCCTTGCCATTATGGAGGCTCTGCTGGATCTGGCAGTGTTTGCTGCCAGTACCAGCTGGGATATTGGAGGGATATGCCAGTAGGCAGTCTAGTTATAACTTGCCCAGAGGGAAGTTTCTTTCTAGAGCATAGTTAGCTCATAATAAAGACCTAAATTAAAAGAAGGTGCACAAGATACTATTCAAATGCAGCAAGTGCATGTCACATGCAATGAACTGCAATCCATGCTGTTGTGAAGTGACAACAATTCATTGGAGTTACTCATCACATAAATACACAACCCTGTGCCCACAGTTGAGTCCAGTTGATGGCAGGTGTGATGGTGAAGCTATGTAATTTCTTTTGCTTCTCTTCTCAATTGTCCTTCTCGTGTGTTAAAACAAAGAGCGAAGTGGTCATTACTTTACCTATGACAAGTGATGGTTTTTCATCCCCCTGCTCTAATGGGCTGCAGGTGTCTCCCAGCCAGCCCGGGCTAATAAGGACAGACATTCTGGCCACAGGCCAAAATTATACAACTGTCCAGGGAGAGAAGAAAAGCGAAGACAAGGGGTGGGGGTGAGGGGGTTGGAAGGAAAGCAAAAGAAAGCATGGGAGTCACTCCATGCTGAGATTTTGTACTTTTGTGTCTCCTGAAGTGAATACATCAGTCAGGAATCAAAGGTTTGCAAAGTCATTCAGCCCCTCCAAATTAGAAGGCGAACCATCTGCACGATAGGATGGAGCTCTCCTCAAAGGCTGCAGGCCAGGGCTGATCTCAGTGACACCAGGGTAAGCCTGGAGTATCTCCACCAGAGTTACAACCAGCTCACCCAGGATCTCAGATTCTGGCCTGGTGCATGCATCTTCCTGCCACAATAATGTTTTGGACCCAGCCCTTTAATGTTGTATCACCATAGTGACGGGCTCCTCTGTTCCAGAGCTGATGACAAATCACTGTGGGGTTGTCCAGTGTTAATTAATCCCTTTTAGGCAAAATTCAAGCTCAGTGGAAACTGCAAAGACAAGGCAACCCATTCAGAGCTCTGCAGCTTGATCTGAGCTGTATGTCTTGCCCTTAAGTCCCACATGCCAGAGCAAATCCCTTGTGTTTCCTGGAAGTTAGAGCAGCAATGGGAAATCAGTGGGAAGGAAAGATGTGCCGTATTGGAACAGAAGATATACATGTGTCCTTCCAGCTTTACAGACAATGCTGTTTGGAAAGACTGGGTTGTAATGCAGGCTCCCCAAGGTGCTGCAGTTTTGGGTGTGAGCTAAACAGCAGCCAGGATAACCCAGCACAAAGGAAGAGCTGGGTCTGAGGCACTGGCTTGAATTGCCCTGAAGCATTGTAACTAATGGTGAAAGATCAAAATCTCCAAAGGTACCAATCTCAATGTTGATTACATGAATGCCCTGGGGATGGCCCTCACCTGAACTACCTCAGGCAGATCCCTAAAGTTAGATGTGCCCGGGCCTAAGGGCACATCCACGGGGAGAAAGAGATCCTAAAGTTAGTAGTGACTTCAGTTAGCCACAGCACAGGGTCAGAGAGATGCTCTGATCCTGATTGCTAGACTGCTAATGTAAAACCAACCTGACTGCATCTTCCTCTCTGCTGCTCAGGTTTCTGGGTCTGGAATAGCTCTCAGGCACAACTGGAATGCAGATATACCTTTGAACTGCATCCTGAAAGATGGCGAAAGACATTGCCTGACTCACCATAATAGTTTGGTGTCCATGTGTCATAGTGATGGACACATCTGAGGTAAATTTGCTTCACTTGATTTAACATGACAGATCCCAACCACCGTTTTCTTCTCCAGATTTGTTTGGAGCTGGGATTTGGTTCAGGCCAAGTGTTTTCTTTTGTTTGTTTATCCAAGATACGGTTTTGGATGCTTAGCAGGAAGGAAAAGCAAAAGCCATAACTGATGGATGTTACTTATGTTCATTTCAGATCTCCTTTTGGCAGCTGGAGGAGAGGGGAATGCCACCACAAAGGAAGGATTATTGAAGCATGGTTCACATTGTATTCAAAGGGAACACAAGTGCCATGCAACACACATACCACCACCACGACAGGTCAGTCCCTTTTCTCTGGAGTCCCTGTCAGAGTTCTGTGAGTAGCATCCGTGATAACTTAGACCCTGCATATGGATTCAAAGGTGATAAAAATGGAGCTAGATGGAACGTTTTATAGTACGCAAATGGATGGTGAAAAGAAGTTTCCCAAAGTGCTTTGTGATGAAGCAGACTGAGTCAGCTTCGACTTCTCTGTCTTTCTGGATGACCTTTGGGTCTTTTCCTTAACTTGACCAGGTAGGAAAAGTCCATGAACACTTGTTGTGCTGAGAACACTGTGGCATCTCTGAAAGTACAAATAATAACAGTGGCAGTGAACTGCAGCTTCTCAAAGTCTTTTGTGATGACTTTAATTCTTTTGCTCTCTGCTTCACCCCTTGAAGTATCCAGTGCTTTGATTTCTGCCTTTGGATGCCAGTAATGTGTACCTAAGACTGCAGCAGTTCCTAGGAAATTGAATGCAATTTGATTTCTTTGGAAGAGTTTCAGAATGGGTTAGATAGGGCTGGTGCAAACTTGTGTCTTGGATGACTTCAGAAGTTATTCCCTAATCTGGCAGTCAGGATTTGAATCTCCTGATTAGATGTTTAAGTTCCTTACAGTTTCCATAACTAGAACTCAGTTTTTTGTAGCTTCCTGGTGCTTTGATCATTCCTTTAGTTAACTTCAACATGGTTTTATGTATATTCAGTTGGAGAGAAGACCGAGTGCCGGTGTAAACCATTCACACTTCATATTTGTGGCACTGGGACTGCAAACTCTTCAGGTGCATAGTGTTATATAGTGCCAGTGCACTAGAGCTACAATCATCTCCTGTATGTGCGAACTCCTTGAATGTTCTGTATTCCTGTACAGACTTCAAGCCAGTTGAAGACTGGTTCTATCTAACATCAAGCTTGTGGCTGGGCTGCCTGGAACACAGTCCTGTGCTTCTCCGCATGCCTTTGGGTGAGTGGAGAGTAATAGATGGGTGCAGGAGGCAGCTCAGGCTTCAGGCAGATTGACTATTGCCATGAAAGAGTCCATCTCTCTTGCTGATCATGTCAAGAGCTGAGAGTGTAGCAGGAAGGGGATGGGTTCAGAGCACTGCTATGCAGGCTTTGAAACATGCTGCAGAGAAAGATGCCATATCTCTGTATGGAGTGTCCTGGTTTGGGAGCTGTTGTGGAGATGGGATACAGAACCGCATGTATACTGGGTGGCAGGGACATGACTTCATTTTCTTTTCTTCTTAAGCTTATCTGAGGGGAGGAAACTGTAGACATTATCTTTTTCTGAGTGGAAAAACTAAACTCAAGTACATATGTTTGAAGCTAGCGTGAGCTAGGTTAACTTGACTAAATAGGCATATGAGGCCACGAAATCTGACTGGGCCTAATTAGAAACCAGGATGCCTCCCAGCACTTCAAGGTTTCTTTTAAGATTATGATGTGCTGACAAAACATATTAGTGAGAGGTGAAATCGGTATGAACCATGTTTGGCATTTTACTACTTAACGGCAGCAACAAGAAGCCCTGTATAGAGCACAAGCCTGGATTAATTCCTACCGCCTACTTCTTGGTGTTTAACACCAATACCTAAGTTAGCTACACAAAGCTCTCAGAATCCATGGGATGGACTGAATCACCTTTGGAGATGCTGCTCATCTTCTGCAGAGCCCAAGAAGACTGTGCCATAAACAAGGCATCTCAATTAATGGCGTGCACTCGGTTGGGATGAATGCAAGCCAAAGACATAGTGTCCACTCATCACAGTGAGACAACACAAAGCCCAGGCAAATTGAAAAGGAGGATAGTGGGTTCTCAGAACTGATTTATAGGGGAGAGGCATTGCAGTCTGCTAGCTGTTGAATGCTGCTGGGTAGTTTGCAAGCACTGGTGAGGATTTAGAGTTGAAGGAGAGTGCATGGCAGTAGTTTTATGTTTCTTTCCAAGGATGTATTTTGCTTTGTGGCAGCACTCTCATTACCACCGCTAGTCCAGATTCCTCTGCCCAGTGCGTTAATACAGGCAGTGCACTGCCTCTGCTTGTGGGATCAGGCCATCAGTGCTGGAGCGGGGCCGTAAAACTGTTGTGTCTGAGCACAGCCAGGCTGCCAGTGAGAAGCAGGGCTGATTGATGCTGGCTGACGGTGGGACCTATTGCCTACTAAACACAGTCCTCTCCATCCCATGCCAGCAGGTGCTTTGCCTATCTGGGCATTGCCAAGTTTCCTCCCGCTATTCTCCTGAGTTCCAGTATTTCATCTTTGCTCGTGCTGCTGTTTTCCATCCCTCTGCCTTGTTTCCAGTCCTTGGTGTCTGTTCAGAGACTCGGTCTCATTTGCTGCTGTCCTGGTGCCAGAATTTCAAGTCCGAGGCAATGGAGCTGCAATGGGAGGATTCATGCTCGCTGGCTCCACCGTCTGGACCTGGCCCCAGCACAGAGCTCAGCAACCCCTAACAGGTCCCCTTGCTTTCTCTCCAAGAATATGATTAGAGGTTTGAAACTGAGCAGACAGCTGGTATACTCTCCCAGGGCAGCCTCTGTGTCTGGGCCTCCATTGTTTTTCTCCAAATCATATCTGATTCCTTTCCAAAAACGTTTCAGTCCGTAAAAACCAGACCAGGTGCCTTCGGTTGTGCTCATTCCTGAAATACCAGCTACGAACAAAAGCATTTTGGGTTGGTCTTAAAATGAGTATGAAATTCGTTTTGAACTGGGATGTTTTTGAATCTTCCCTTATGATTTCCAGATAGAAAACTGCCCTTGTTCTTATACCTGATTTACTGCATCCTCTTTTCCTGGATCTTTAGAATTGCCTTGTGCCACGCTGCAGTCTCTGAAACCTCACCCCTATATACATTCTTTGCACCCTGACATCTTGGGTATTTTACATAGAGTAAAACTACCAGAATTGAGGGTTTGCTGCAATATGCTTTCCAATTTTGCTCTGTAATTTGTCAGTATAAGGGGAAAAAGTAGAAGAAACCTTACCAGCCAAAACTGGTGGAAGCATTTAAAAGCTCAGGTGGCCTCTGAGCTGAGGTTTAGTGCTGCATCCCTGTGAACTGCCAAGCTAAGTGCTTTGTCCTCCAGACTGTCCTTCATCTAAACAGCATGAGCACTACCACTGGCACCAGGGCTACGGAAGGGCTCCTGATGCTGCCAAGAAGATGGGCCCTCCTTACGGAGCTGGGATCTGCCAACCTTCTGTGCTGGGGAGTTTGCAAACTTCCACAACGCATCTGTTTTATTTCAGACCGTGGATTGCACTGAATAGTCCTTTTGTGTGCTCTGACTACTAAAACTGGCTCTGAAGACACCAGAGATAAATATGACAGCTACTGTTATAGAGTATCCCCTGGATACTGTGGCCTGACCTGTACCCACTGTCTATCTTAACGTTGTCAGTAATAATGTTTATATTGCTGTGTCAACTTCATTTCTTATCGTGTAACCAGAGAGGGACCAAATGAACGCGGAAAGCTTTTCTGTACCTCTGCATTCAGGGTCATTTGGAGGTTCACAGATGGGACAGGCACTTTGCTGCTGAGCTGTTTACCCTGACAAATGCCACGATGTTGTGTGTATCATTCAAGAGAGAAACAGCACTGTTTGAAATGATAGGAGAGCTTTGCAAGGGTAGACTGAATGGCACGACTGCAGATGGGCAGGTCTGCCTACCCACAATATGTGGTGTTACAGCAGGTTTCGCAGAGGTAGGCTCTATCCACGTTTCCTGTGGGGCATTACCTTCCAAACTTGCACAGATTCTCTGCATGCGTTCAGATAGCCCCAGTTAGAGTAACTATGGCTTTGTGCACTGTGCATGTTCATTGTAAAATTGGCTTCATTTTGCATTGTAGAAATTAATACCCTTCAATGGCCGGGGAAACGGATTTGTGTATCTATGCCTGGATAAAGGTGTGTTTGCATGCAACTGTATCAATAGCCAGGGAATGTGAGCATAGTGTTTGTCATTACCTGCCTGAGAGCGCCTGGCCCCAGTGAAGTGGTTGGAGTAAAAAGGAAGACTGTCGCATTATACTGCTAAGCAGCCGGTCTTTGATGCCTGAATGAGGGTTTCCATCAGTCGATCTTATCTCCAGAGAGAGGGTATTTTGGAAAATGTGACCCATTTCATTTGTATCGAAGCACAGGCAGCAGAAAAAGGCATGCTTATGCTTCTAGTGCTAGCATTTCAGTTGCTGGAGTGTCACCAGTTCAAGACATCACCCAGCCAGAGCCACTGGGAGCCCAGCTCTCCCCATGCTGTGTCTGGACAGTGTTTGACCAGACTGCTTTTATCTCTCTAGTCTGTCTGTGGGAGTTGAATCTTTGTACAGAGACTGCATTGCTTGGCATCTAATCTGCACTAGTTGACTCAGTCAGCCTCAGAAGGCAAGGGGGGGAGGGAGATAAGTAGGAGGAAGAAAGGTGGGAGTGGAAAATAACATATTTGAGGGGACAGCAGGAAGCCTGGGCTCATTCGCATCTTGGGAATTGCTCAGGACATGACCAAGTGAGTGTTTCCTGATCCCCTCTTTTTTTGGTTGTTTCTGTTCCACCGTGGGCCAGGAAGAAAGGACAAGTAGTAGGGCACAACTGGTGGAATGCCAGCATGGGTTATGCCCTTAGCAAATGCCTCTAGAAAGCCAAGTGTCCCAGGTGGGTGGTAACCTTGACCCTCCAAAATAGCTTGGTTGCAAAAGTTTTCTTTATATTCCTTTTTGTGCTACCTGGATTTCCATTGAGGGTCACTTATTCATTCCAGTCCTTCCTTACCCCTTGAGTTCTCTGCATGGAGGATATTTTAATACACATTTGCTTGTTACTGTTTGCTTTTTCTGTGGGGAAATGGAACAAAATGGAGATCAAATGAGGTTCTTGGTGAGGGAAAGGAAACAAGAGAGAGTTCTAAAAGGTAGAAACCATTACTACTTTGGGACAAAAGGATGGAGTTATTTCAACCTGCAGGTTGAGAAGAGAGGGCATTGTGGAGGTGGAGCTGTAGAGCAGGACAGGAAGGAGACGTGTATGGCTGTGGGTCTTTTCAAGTGCTTTAGGATGCTCCAACATAAAAGTTGCCATGTGAATGTCAGATATTATTATCCATTATTACAAAAGTTGGGGATCTGCTCACACTTTGAAAGATCAATAATCCCACATTCTCCAAACAGGCAGAGCTGGGATCAGAGGATGCTCATGGCTTGTTCCATGTACTTCAGGGATTGATTATATCTTTTCTTTGTCTGCCCTAATTAAATCAGTAAATGACCTCTGTAGTCACCTATGTAGCAGGTGATGAGTTTTGCTGCTTGAGGTCACTGAAGAGGGCATCCTGGCAGCCTTTGAAATAGAAAAGGATTTTGATCCAGAATCATCAGGGTGTCCCAGTTTCTTAGTCCCTGGGGCCAGCTTGTTCCTAGAACAGGGCTCTGAAGGCAAATAGGAAAGAACAGATTTGTCTTCTCTGAGGGATGATCTAAGAAATCTGGTATTTCTGTAGTCTCAAAGCTTTCACTGTTTACTCCAGATGTCACCTGTTTTGTTTCTTCTATGCTTCTCCTATTAACATATTAGTAATGTGGTGATGATTAGGTGAGCGGGTTATGTGTCAATTTGCAGTATGACTTAGCTTCTAGTTGTACTGTAGCAGCTCCTGTGTGTGCAGGCATTGATGGGAACTGTATTGTGTGCTGTATAAACTCAGTGCTGCTTTGTCAAGGTGAGATCATTGGAAGTGGGTAGAAAGAAATCTGGATGCAGATTCCTCTGGGTCCTGCGGTTGTTTGAAATCCAGATCAGCTCTAAATGGATCTGAATTTTACATGCAATACGTGTTTCACATCAGTTCAGCCCTAGTGTAAGATTGACACAGCCTCATTCTCAGAGATGAAAACAAATGCAAATCCATGTGCTGTGGATTGTTCTGCTGGATTAGCTTGTTTTGGGATTTTTTCTCCCCCGCAGGTTGATGCAAGGGCATTCGCAGGTGTTTTCTCTGTGGTAGCTGATTGACATTGGGTCTTGACATGCAGGTGTTTGGAAGAGTGGCCACCATGTCTAGTAAGGCTGCTGCCATTAGCCAACCTTCTCGGACAAGAGGTGTAAGCAGCAAGCCAACTTTGGAAGCACATGTCCTTCCTTCCCTGGGTCTCTCTGAGATGGTTCATTGTTCCTAGAACCTCACACCTTGAGGATTACCAATCCAAACTGGAACAGCACGAGTAGGATGAGGGTGATATTTTTTTCTCAGGGGTATAAAAATGGTATCTTTTAACCGGTCAGTATGCATTTAAAACACATCTGAGCTTTGAAAGAGGCTGTCCAAAAAGAAACCCAAGAGTAATAATACTGTATTAGTAGAGCCAGTACGCATTGAATAGTCTCTGTGGCAGTAGAAAAGCCTTAGGCTTCAAGCAATTGCTAATTATGTGGCTCTATTCCTTTTTAAGCAAGGGTTGTGACGGAGGGAAAGTGTGTTAAGCTGTGGAGGGTTACCAGGTTTGGGCTTGGTGTTTTTCCTTCTTTTTTCCCATGCTTCAGTTTGGTATTACAGACTGGGCTCTGGTTTTAAAATGAAGGCGCATTCCCAAGTCCTGCCATCCATCTCTTAGCGCCCCTGTGTAAAGGGCACAAGTTATTCCACCTTAAAAAGAAAAAAAGGGGGGAAGCAAAACCCACGCTGTGCAGAGAGGGAGCGAGTTACAGAAAGTGGGCCCCCTGCTTTTCTCAGAGGGGGAATGTAAGCAGATCCTTGCTGAAACTGCTTCACTCAGCAGTTTTCAGCTTGTTTTAATTGGCCTGGCCTGAAAGAATTCTGAACGCTGTACCTGTGCCAATAAAAATGCAAATGTTTCCCCAAGACGAGGCACTCGGAGTGCCTGTGCCCCAGCTCTGATAGCAGCAGCAGGGGCACGGAGACATGTATGTGATGGGAAATGGGGAGGCCTTGATCTAACTCGGCTTAGAAAACAAAGGGCTTTGGAAAATGAAGTGTGAATGAGGCAGAAAAGGGCAAAACGTAGGGTACCTACAGGAACTCCTGCAAAACCAGGAGCTTTTCTGTAATGAAGCCCATTACCTGCTCACCTTGCACTGGACCGTTGGATCCTATGCTGATTTACAGAGGAACTTGCTATCTCCTTGCTATCTCTTCCTTTTGTTTAACTGTTATTAACTGTCGAAGGTTTCCTGTCAGTAAGAAGGCTATCCCTTCAAGTACAGAGATGCTGTCAGCGAGTGCATCTTTACGGCCAGTGGATACAGTGGTGCTGGGTACCAAGGTGTGCCCTTGGAGGCTTTCTCTCTGTAGGAGAACCAAGGCTGTAAAGTGATCCCAGACCCTTGCTACCTGCAGGAATGAATAGGGTGGACTGGGAGGTACCAATTCCACAGCACAGACATTACAAATTATAGCCCCACAAAAGCAGGTTCTCATGCATCCATAAAACATGCCTCCTCATAAAGGACATGCACTAAAGTCCTTGAATGAACGACTAAGAAAAATTACCTGGCTCAGCTTATTTTTCTGCTTCATGTCAAATTACAGCCCAGTTGTGAGTTGGGAAAAGAATTAATTTTCAATAAATGGTTGATCAATTCTTTTCTGTCTAACTCCCTATCCAGTAATGAATATGCATTCTTTGCATTTTCCAGATAAATACCCAGCATCTTAGGGTATTTAAAATTAGATCTGTATACACTTATGGAGTAATGATTATTCTGAATTTCATCTGAGGCAATTAAAACGCATCACGATGACATTTAAGGTGATATTTTTCTCCCTTATGTTAAATAATTACAAATAATAATAATGATTAAACAAATTATTCTGTTCCTCCCAGTCTAGATCAACCTTTAGGTTAATAATCTAAATCATTAAAATTCATCTGTCTCTCAAAGGATTGAGTAGTTAAAAAAATCGGAGGAAGCTTTCCGCATAAGGGTGATTGGTAATTACCACAGCAAAGATGTTTTGTGGGTCAAAATTGTGAAGGCTCGGCAGATTCACTGGGTTATGTATTGGTCTTGCTGATATTTCCAACCACCAAACACAGCACAGTCTTATCTACTGATGTCCTCTTTGTAGGATGATGCTGAGGTCGAGTCCAAGCCTGCTTCTTAGAAGACTGGCCCTCAGGTGTTCACTGTTTGCAGCTACAAACTCATTGAGTGGTCTTAGGTCACTGACAGCCATTTTTTGAGGTTGCTGTTTAATTACAGTGGGAGATAGGCCCTTATATATGTGTGTGTGAGTTTATTTGTTGTTATTATTATCATTATTATTCCCTAAACTGCCTCTCTGGGTTTTCTCTTGATTAAGTTCAGTCATCTAAACTCTAGCTGTCTCTAGACCAAGCTGCTACTCAAGGGAATAACTGGTAGTGTCTGTCATTTCCCTGTTGGAAATGCTTTAGAGTTGGTTGATTTGCCCCCACAGGTGTCTGTTTCTCTTTGTGATGTAAAGTGCCTAGAAAATGAGAACTGAAACCCAGCTTTTAGATGGGTACAGCTTAAAGATGAATAGGACTCAAGCTGTCTCTCAGCCTCTGTAACCAGGAGCACTCGTTTCCCTCAGACATTGCAGAGACAAAGTGGTAAACCCCCTGAAATCCTGTTTAGCTTCTCCATTGATGAGAGCAATCTAAGATGACTACCTGAAAGGTATATGGACTCTTTTGGACTTTACACCTCTGGATAATCAGACTTGCCTGGCCACAAAGTGTCAAGGCACAATGGATTTCCAATGCGGGAAGGAAGGATAAGGCTTTCCCTCAGGGCTTTATTGGATTGTGAATTGCTCCACCTATTTGCAGAGTTTCTCAGAAGTAATCTGTGTTCATCCATCTTTCCCCCCACCTCCCTCTAGGGTTTTAAATCTCTTCCCACTCTACTAAAACCAAGCCTTTATGTTGCCTTAATAAATTGCTTTGCTTGTTGAACGTGACTGTGCTTTGCAGGAAAACACCCACTTCAAAGTAATCAGGACCAACTAGGTACCCTATATACAGGACACAGGCTGCGGAGACCCTCTTTTAAAATGCAGGGGGCTGTGGGGCTGTGGAGTTGTATTCGATTTCACTGAACACAGACTCCAGCTGTTGATAACGCCCTCCTCTGTCTTTCTGTCTCTCTTGCTTTTTACCTGCCTTTTTTCCCTAAGGCCATTTTTATATTCCCATCTTGTTTTGCCCCTTGTATCTCCCTCTTTCCCTACTTCCCATCTGCTGCTCCTCCTAGGTGTCCCTAGCTAAGTATTAATGCTGGTGTTCCAGCTCAGACTTACAGTCCTCTGAGACGCCATAGTTCAGCCCTAGTACACAGTCGTTGCTCGCTGCAGACGGACTGACGTTCCCTGGAGAACAGCCTTGCTCAGGAAATGTAGCTATTTCCGGTCTCTGCTGCAGCCAGGAAATGAGGAGGCAGCAGTGGAGATATTTTCTGTATTTGAAGGGATTTTGCCTTACTTTATAGCAAGGAACAGTCTTGCAGCGAGGGGCTGGTTGAAACCCTTGGCCCACGGAGGTGGGGTTGTGTTAAACCAAGGTTCTCATGAAGGCTTGGGATTTGAAAGCAGCGAAATGTCAGCAAATGATCCCAAGATTTGAAGCCAAAGTAGTAAGCATGACCTCATAAAGCCTTTCTGCTGCTCTCATTTGCTTATTTGTTTGATTTTAGTTTGCTTGTTTGTTTTTTTTCTTTGAACGCAAATAATATAAAGTCTCTACAGAACACAGAGCAGTGCCTTTTGGGTGCTGCACGTGGACAGATTCCCATCTGCTTCCACTGCACTGAAAATGGCTTCAGATCCACTCTAATACTGGCCCACTTCTGTGTTCATTTTAACTAGGTTCTTAAAAGGAACCTCAGGAGAGTGTAAAGCAGTCAAGGGTATTTTAGTTTTAATGGAAGACGTGTGGCAAATCCCTTAGATTGTTTTAAAGCTCTCATTCTTATTAGTGTGAATATCCTGTAAATTTCTACTGTGAGGTGTGGTTAAAACACTGATAGTTTTATTCCATGTAAGAATGTTGCTGCACCATTAGCCTGATTTTTTTCCCCCAGTGAAGCTTCTGTGATTGCGGATAAAGCATTAATGGCCATTGTCAGTGTGTTGTGTTGCATTAGCGCTTCGGAACCAGAGTCACAAACCACAGCCAAAATCCTGCCATCACCTTACAAACACAGACAAGAGCTGGCCTCTACCCTAAGTGTGCGT
Source organism: Forpus xanthops (assembly GCA_032466535.1). Lineage (NCBI taxonomy): Eukaryota > Metazoa > Chordata > Aves > Psittaciformes > Psittacidae > Forpus > Forpus xanthops. The sequence goes on from JASSUY010033503.1 coordinate 257,871, forward strand.
ATTACAAGAGTGCCTACAGCAAGCATTTCCCAACAGAGGAATGCATGACACCAGCCATATATGTGCCCCAAAGGAGCCAAGTATGTTATCTGTGCAGCCCCTGGTGTTTAGGGCATGGGGAGGTGTTTGAAACACCAGGAGATACAAGCTGGAGTGGTGTCCTTTTGTGCTAGGGGTGGCACAGGTACTTGGTATTTTGATTGCATCCCAGGGCTTGCTGCGATGCCCTGGTATTGCCTGATGAGTTGCGTTTCACTTTCTGCAGGTAGTGCAGTGTTTAGGCTGGGTGTTGGGTGTATTCTTGGAGCATATATGTTTCTCACAGAGCAGTGAAGCCCGCAGGCTGTAGGTCTGAGGAGACAGAAGGGAGAAAAGGGGGGAGTGACTTGCTTATAGTCATCCAGAAGGAAAACATAAATCTTCTGACCTGCAATCCAGTGCTTGTTCCCTTAGCACCCACTGCCTCACAAGCAATGTCCCAGATCTTTACGTATGTGATAGTCCCACAGAGTTCAATTGTGGCTAAGGAAACACAAATATTGTTCCTCACATGTGGAGAGTTGCTCATGCAGTAATCAGATGAAGAACAGAGATATCCATCTCAGCCTTATTAACTTCATCACACAATTCATCATTGAAGTGGGTAACTGAAGGCTCAATTAGGCACTTGTGATTTTGGCTAGGGCCTGCAGGATAGTGTCCTATTGTATAATTTTGTTTGGTTTTGGTTTTATATAGTAAAGCACAAATAACATTTGCTCATGAAACAGACTAGGGACACACTGCCAGAAATAGAGGCTCCCAACAATGATACAGGATGTTGCTGTGGTGTTATCATATGATTCATCCACTATGAGCATGAACAATTGTTAACCTCAAGACACTCTCACTTTCACGCCCTCTGACACACATACCACTGAGGACAAATATCCTCGAGATGAGTAAAACATTAGGACTGGGATTTCAGCTTGTAAAGGGCAGTTCATTTCAGTTTCATATGTTAAGCCTTAATTTTGCTGTGTCCAGTCCTTGAGCATGGGGGTTAGAAAGAGGATTTTCTGCAAGTGGTATGATGTGCTTGCTTAGTGAATCCTTTTTGGATGGTGATCGACCATAGTAATGGCTGCAGATAGAGGCTATCAAAATGGAAAACACTGAAATCAGTTACAGAGTAAATTTGGCCCAGAGGATCTGATACAACTGAATGTAGGAGGGAGTTATACTGAGGAACTCATTCACTAAAGCTGGAAGAAACATGGCTGAAGGCATTGAAGCACTTGCAGGTGTTGTTCTTGTGTCTGTGCAGGCTTTGCTTGAACGTAAGCTTGGCAGTTCTGAATTGGTAAAGCAATAGCAGCTTGTATCACTGAGCAGCTGGACTTTCAGACTTGCAGTAGCAAACTTGCATGTCCTGAATGTCCCCCACCATGGATAACAGCGGGATAATGGATGAGCGTCTACACAACCCCTTCTATTGTAATCGTTTTGTTATCTTACGTAGCACAACACTTCTCTTTGCCGTAGATGGTTGAGGGCCACCACTGGGTGTTCCTTGTGCAATTATTTTTGTTTAATTGAGCTTGATTTCGTTCTGGACCATCCTCGTAGAACTTGACTCAGGCACTTGCTGGTGGTCAGCCATCTTTTGCTGGCTCTTCTCCTTGCGAAGTCGCATCACTAGATGGCAGTGCAATGGCAAAAACCTGCCCTGCCTGTACTGCCGCCGAGAAAAGTGAAATTTCACCTAAAATCGGCTGAAATTTGAAATTTGAATGCAAACCAACCACACCTTCAAACACCTCTTCAACCTCCTTCACTTCCTGTACTTTGTAAAGACCTAGGAAGGGTCTTCACTTATGGCCTAATGGCATAGGAGCTGCACCAATGTACGCCACCCACAAATTTGGGATATCACAGCCATACTTGTGGTTTGCATGTGTATGAGGTTAAGTCAGGAAATCTGGGTAAGTTCTCAAATCCAGAAACAGTAAAGCAAGCAAACACGATATTTTCCTTCAAAATTAAGCGTTCCTCACTTCAGTTTTGACTCACGCTCTTCCATAGGGTAATGGTTTGAGTTGCTTTGCAGCCCTAGACTTTGTGGTGCAATAAATTGAGCTACAGGTCATCTCATTTCAGTTTGCTTGAAATGAAAAGGCTCTGCAGCATTCAATCCTGTTTTGTGACCCAAAGGGGAATTTAAGTGGTGCGCAGGTATTGGTTTGGTTTTCTGCAGGGAGAATTCTATCCTGTGAGCCCAGTGTAACTGAAGCGTATGTAGTACGTGTGTTCGTGTATGTTTTCTTAGGTCTGGATTAGCACCCTCATTTATGACCAAGACTTTAACAAGGAGGAAAATGTCACAGTATAGGAAAATAAGCAGAGTGGAAATAAATGGCAGAAAGACAGCATACACCATGCTAAACATGGTCCTTTTCGGACGTCATGAAGACAGCTGTTGGCTGAGAGTGAGATCTGAAGGTCTTTGTTAGGAAACGTTATTGCTGAGATTTTCACTGTTTGGATTTCCTGTTTTCCTCACTTGTGAACCCTTTAGCTTTTGTAATCTAAGCAGGGTCAGGTCTGGTCATCCGTGGGGAAACAGACTGGCTGAACAACAAGGCTATGTGCTGCAAGAACAGCGGTGGGGAGTCAGTAGGCAAACGGCTGGGTAGGTTATGGAGTCAGGCAGGATTCTCATCAGGGTCTGCTCTGACCTTCTGTGCAGTGCTGGCCATAAGGTTTCCCTGTCTGAATTGCCTCTGTCTGGATAAAAAATATCTCTCCTTGATTTTAAAACGCTGAGTGATGGCAAACCACCCACTGTCCTTCAGAAGTGCTGCCAGGGGTTAATTGCCTTTGGCTGTTAAAAATGAGCGTCTTATTTTTGGTCAACGTCTACTTAGCTTTAATTTCCTTGTCACTGCATTTGGTTATACATCTATCTGTAGACAGAAGAGCTCTCATGAAACTTTGTTGTAGAAGTCTTTGATACCCAGATATGATATCCTCCAAAAGATGCTCCAAGAGCTGTCATCTCCCAGATAAGATATGAAAGTCAGATTGGAACCATTTGATCTCCCTCAAAAAACATAGTTTTAGAAGAATGTGCCAGAATCTGTTCAGGTTTGACTGTAATGCTGTGTCATAAAGTGCTTTTAACAGTCCTGGTCTGAAGTGGTGCTCTCCCTACATGCATGTGCGTTTGCGTCTCCACCAGCTGAACACTATAGTATTTTCCCTGGGAAAGTTAGCTCTAGAAGGGATGAAATTAAAGCAGTGTAAAGGTGCAGGACTGAAAATACATACAGAGAGGTTGAAAAGTCCCACCTACTCTGCCCACATTTGGTGGCAGGTCATATAACTACATCAGAACAATTCGAAGGATATAATCCTATTGTGGTAGATGCTGTTAATGTTATTGTGTAACATTATTTGTCACTGTGTGGTACTTCACAGTTACTCTATATAAATTGATTAAATGCTGTACAATATGGGTGTGTAGCAGGTGAGCCTGTGGAGTAAATCACTGCTGGCTCTCAGTCCAGTTCTTTGAGTAGAGCCTGAAGGAACAACTGACATGGGCTACTGAGCTCATTTTATCTCCTGCACATGTATTTAATGTAAGGTAAACTTGGTCCTGTCTCACCATCCCTGGATTATGACCAGGAATTCTGGGCAGTACCAGCTCTGAGAGCATCCTTCTCTTCCATCATTCAGTTTCTTACTCCAAACACTGCTTTCTACCAGTAGATAGGCTAGATCTATTCTGGATCGGTCTTCATAAGGCTAATGTATTTTCCTCACAGTTATATGTTTGCTTTTCTCAGGGTTATCATGGCACAGCTCATCCATGGTTTTGAGTTCTTCGTTGGTAGTGAAATTCTTCTGGATGCAATTGCAATTAAGTTCAACTTTTTTGAAGGACAACTGGGGAGGCTTTTACAGGGTGGTGTTTAATGGTTCTATTTGTCCCAGAACCTCTACAAAACATCTTGGGTTTCACCTTCAAGTATAGGGGATGCTATGCAGACATTCAGGACTTGATTGTCTTCTTGCTTTTGGTGCTGACTTGAAGAAAGGCAGAGAAATTACATGGCTTATATCAATGTAATTCATGTGTTTTTAAGAAGACAACTGGGTTCGTGGGTCGCTGGATGGATAGTATGAAGCTGTTAGGTACCTGAAGGCATTAGGGCTATTCTACAAGATGAAGAGCAAGGTGACGCTAGGTCCTGCTGTGATACATGATGTGTATGCATTTAAGTGGGGCAGTATGCCCCATCTTCTCCAGAGCAGGTGGACTGGCTGTTGACTCCAGTTCTTCCACTTACTGACCCTCCTAGCATTGCTGCAACAGGACGTTGTGATTTACAAGGATGGGCCAGCAGGAAATTCCTACCTCCGCCCCCCTGCAGAAAGGAGGAAGCAGGAGAAGTGCTGTGACTCAGAGTCATGGCTGAGTCACTGCATACGTGGTTCCTGGGGTAGTGCTCAGCTCACACCAGCCGTTATCCTGACCCTGAGCTCAGTCCTGGTCACCATCCCCTCAAGCGCAGCTGGAATCAGCTTGCCCTCCTGCACTGGTGCCTGGAGTTATGTGAGGAGGAAATGAGAAGCTGCATATAGAAAAAGACCTGATTGAGTTAATGCTATCCTATAATACATGAATAAACAGCTTATAGCAGGTGCCTGGCATCTTACGATAATCAACAGGGTATTTATTTGGGATCAGAAACCATACTTAGTTAAACCAATTTCTTATCTGTCTTTGGCTTACCACAGACTCGCTGAAATTGGATGGGGGCATTTGCTGCCTAGTTGCAGATAACAAATCAAAGGGCTGAAGAAACTGCAGGAGAAAGGGCATGAACTGACCAAACATTCAGCTTATTGTAGTAGCCATCAGCCAAAGCGAAACTTTCCCAGCAAGTTTTCACTTCTCTCAAATCCAGTTATTCCCTGCAGACAGCTGAGTTGTCTAAGTAAATAGAGGTCACTTTACCTTGACTAAACAATGACTTTGCTATAGTCGGTGCCAGCTATGTAACAGTTACAAAATGTACTTTAAAGGCTTGCTGGAAGCAGGCTGCCAGGGTGAATGAACCAGTCAGTCTGGTCTACTTTGGGCAGGATTTAGGATGCTTAGTTAAATGAAGCTGTGGTTGGATCAGCTGATCCTGTTCTTTGAGTGGGGATAGAGTATGCAAACGAACAGACGTGTCTAAGGAGGAAGCGGACAGGAGCTGGGGGAGTGGAGAAGGGATGACTTTCCTCTGATGTCAAAAATCCCATCATTCAGTGCTCGCAGGGAAAAAGACAAGAGGAGAAGAACGTGGAGAAAGGGAGAAGGAGAGAGAGAGAAGAAACGAAGGGAAAGGACACACTCATTTCCCTCCTGAATCATGTAGGCTAATATTGTCCACCCTAATAGGATGGAGAAATGAGCCTGATCCCGAGTGCCAAGTTCTGCACAGCCTTCCAAGCCCCAGGGATTGTTCACAACCCCATCCCGATCTGGACTTGGTTAGTACTGTCTTGATCTGAATAATCAAGTAGATAAAAATTGTCAAGAAAACTTACTGCAGTTTCCTCAGGGCTCTCTTTGTGTTATCTTTTCTTTCTGGCAATTTTAATTGTCTGATCATTGTTCTGTGTTTCTCAGAGGTGTTAGATATCCAGCTCTGCTAGGATTGCCGCAGTGCTGTGAGAAAGGACCAAAGCTGGCTGTAAGTGAATTAGCTCGAGCCCCAGCCGCAGGAGAGCTGGAGTTGCCTGGAGCTCTGTCCAGGTTGCTAATTCTTCCTTCCGAGGGGTTGGTTTCAAAAGGTGCCAGATTTGTCTTTTCGTGCATTTTGCTGTGTGCCGTTGCCTGTAATTAGTTTCTCAACTGGAAAAGCTTTCTCAAGTGGGAAAGAGGGAAAAAAAAAAGGGAAAGAAAAAGAAAAGGCAGAAAACAACCCCACACATTTTTGGCAATGGGTTGTTTTTCTAAGCAATTAATTAAGCGCTGATTTTAAAAGAATTTGAATGAATCCTGCTTGCACTCTGTGTCAGGCGTGGATCTTGTATTAATCACTTCACTCCTCTCTGACTGAATAAGGACTGAAGGCGATGCAGAAAGTAAAAATTTCCTCAGGAAATGAATCAGACGAGGAACCTATGCCTCATCTCGCCTCCTACAAATGAAGAAAGAGAGGATTTTGTCAATGGTGGGTCAGTTTACAAATATGTCCTTTGCAGTGTGAGTCATACGTAGTGATACATTTCACAGCAATGCAACCACAGATGCAGTTTAAGTCCAGGACCCGAATGCCAGCTAAAGATAAATAGAAATGAATCCTCGTGCCTGTAATAGTAATGAGAAGGAAAATGCAACCTGTCAGACCTGCTTGTGTGTCAGCCAGCTCTTGCTGCGTTTTAAACCAGTGGCAAATTCTTGCTCACTTTAATGGGAGCAGAATAATCCCTTCGGATACAGGCTTATGATTTCCATTTGCTGATAAGCAAGGAAGAGATGTGGATTTTTACAGAGTGGAGCTGGTAGCACCTTCAGTTTGCAGCACTGGAGCCCTAAGCAGAGGGGGCAGCATTTCAGTACAGTTTCCAATCACATGTGAATGCTGCCAGGTGAGCACCACCTCATTGCAGGGAGGTGACAAAGGAATCAGGAGCAGGTTGGAAGCAGCACTGTCTCTGGAGCTGGTGGCAATGCGTTATTGAGGTTGAGATTCCCAAAATGCTGGACAAGTATTTAGGGTTTTCTTCCAAAAGTGCTAGCCTTTGTTAGTGTTATAGCTGCTAAGAGATGTGTAAAAACTGTTGTCATGAAGCTACCATCAAGATTTGTTGTCGTTTCAGTTGTGGGTGAGATAATGAAACCTAGCAGAAAATCTGAGCTGAAACACAAAGATTTGAATAGTTTTCAGTGGTGCCGCTCCCCCCTCCAGTGTTTCCTAACCCTTGTTAAGCATGTTAGTATTCATGGTTTGCTTTACTGAGTTTCCTGTAGTCAGTGCTAACTCACCAGGCTTTAAAATGTTAGGTAAGAAATCAGATATGGGTCAGATGCTTCATAGAATCCCAGCCTTGGAAGGGACCTTTATAAAGCTCATCCAGTTCCAACCCCCTGCCATGGGCAGGGACACCTTCCACTAGAGCAGGTTGCTCCAAGCCCCTGTGTCCAACCTGGCCTTGAACACTGCCAGCAATGGGGCAGCCACAGCTTCTCCAGGCAATCTGTGCCAGTGTCTCAGCACACTCACAGGGAAGAGTATTTAGTGGGTATGCCAAAGTCAGTGGTGCTATCAGAATTAATTACTGGCCAAATCCATCCATTGGTGTGTGATAAAGTGTGATAAGAGAAAGAGCTGAGACGCTGCAGGTCTTTTTATTACATATAATGGCCGTCCTTGGAAAGATCTTTATGTTAAACAGGTTCATAGGCTGTAGTATATTACTGTATGTGAAGTCTTTCAGTCCCTGGGCTCAAAGGCCTCTGCAGTTCACAAATACCAATCAGCATGCTCCTATCTAAAGGTGATACTGTGGGACAGCACCTAAAGATTTGAAATGGAATGGAGAATGGCAGACCTGGAGTCAAATTGAAACTTTCTCAATCACTGGCCAGCACTTTAACCGTAAGATCGGTCCTCTTCTCTTTAGGGTTAAGCATTTCCACTTACAAAAAGAGCCAGAGGCTCTTGATTATCCATGCAAAGCAGGCCAGGGCTTTGATTTGTGAGGTTTTGTCTGACACACTTTTAAATGGATGAAGCTCAATTTAGATTCCAAAAGAAAATCTAAATTTGATGGTTGAGACGTATACCCACTTTTCTCTCTTATCCTGAGGCACCATTCTCCACCCTTCCCTTTTCCTCCTCAAAAAGTGATACCGCCTAATGCTTTGAACCAAGAAAGCATATTTCAAGATCAGTGTGGAACAATTAAACCAATGATCTGTACGCTTCAAGGAGAAAACTGAGCTGCAGTAGCTCTGCTTTGACAGGTCTTTGGAGGATTTCAAGGAAGTTACACCCACTTCATTCATGATAATCGGCTGTTTAACGCAGAGCAGCTCAGTGTTATGAATGAAAGGGAGCATGTTTTGGCTTGCAGAACAACTCACAAATCTAATGCTTCACTCGTCAAATAACCAGCCACATTAACAAAAAAAAAAGAACAAGAAAGGCTGACTTCATTCTTGAAATGAAATTAATGAATGCAAGATTCAGTGGAAAAAAATCATCTCTTGCTTTAGGGATCCAGAAACATCTTACCTCTCCTTACTGTGAATATATGAGTCACTGTGGCTGGACAAGTTGGGGGAAAGTGTAGCCTCTGAATGGACTTTGATGCGGCTATGACCAGGTTTTGTGTATTGGATTAGAACTGAATTGCTGGATTTCATATCATTTTGGTGGCAAAAGGGAAACGGAAGGAAAGAGTACATAAAGGGTAATATATACATCCACAGAAGTGGGTTAGAAGCTGTGGGCTGTATGCTGTGCCTAAGTTGCCCTGCTGATTAGGAGTACATTGATTTTTGACTATGAAACTGGCTTTGTGGAATACCATGAGTTCCCCAGGTGTCACACAGCTGTTGGAGCTGCCTTGGGTCAGGTGCCTTTAGGCCTTCTGGCAACAGTGGGTTTATAGACTCTGGAGAGCAGGATTCCTGGGAGACTTTTGTAGGCAAATGTAGCTTGGGACATGTTGAATTAAAGGCAGGTGCAAAGTCAGTTTAAGGATGCCTTTCTACTTTCCCATATTTGCAGTTCATTTGGTAATAAAATGGCTTGCTGGAGGAGCAGTGTGCACATCCATCCTACTGTCTCCTTCAGCAGGCAGTGATTTGCCTGTGCTTGGACAGGAAGGAGCACACTTACTTTGATCAAATAAACACCCGCAGGTGGTTGCAAAATGTTTGACATGGAACTAACTGAATGTTTATTAATTGTGTCTTTGCAAGAAATGTGTATAATCGCTTCTCTAAATGGGTATAGACATTTTCCCCTTGCTGGTTCTCATCTGGATTTGGGGCGAAAGTGACAGATGTCATATATTTGTTTTTTTAACAGTAATTTACAAAACATCAATCGTTTTCACAATTTTTCTTCTGAGGGGACTGTATCATCAAGTTTATCTGTGAAATAAATGGTGATAGAGGTTGATTAAGTGGTTTTACCAATAATAGATCAATAGTAAAGACTAGGATTACCTATTTAATCCAAAAACCATTAGAGCAGATCTGTCTTTTGAGCCCAACAGCGTCAAAGCATATCTCTCCATCTTAGTGCCTAGAAGACTCCCAGGTCTATAGTACTCAGGCACCCCACAGCACTAGAAGCTAGAGCAGTGCTTTCTGTCTTAATGGATGGGGAACTGGGGTCCACAATCTCAGAGAATGTCTGTGGCAGAGGTAGTTTGGTTTAGATGGGCTTTGGATCTATTTGACTTGAGTTTATGATCTGGTGTAACAGTAATAATGAATAATAATTAATAATACTATAAAAATATAGTGTATATATATTATTGAGTTCGGCCGTAGGTAGAGGTATCATGCGCATCCCCTACTGCTAAAATTGATGCATACATGAGCATTGTGCACTTGTATAGGAAAGCGACCTCTCTCTGAGTGAGTTTACTCAAAAGGAAGCTAAACAAAATCAATTGGAGAAAAGGCAGCTCCATGTGAGGATCTTCCCTCTTTGTTTAGCAGCTGAGCACCTCTGATGGAAGGTGGGAAAACAGTCTTTCTCATCCTTTCTACACTAAAACAATTGCCAGGACAATATTAACTAAAGGCAGGATCTCAGTACAGCACTCGCTACTTGGAAGTATTAAAGAAGGGCAGGTTGGCTACAATCCCCTGCCTAGTGTCTCGCAGGGGGAAACAGCTGAAGGCGAAGCAAGGCAAAGGTGGGCTGAATGGTGCCTAGGAGGGGGTGTGCTGGATCAGTTCTTTGTTTGCTGCGTACAATAAACTAATGTCCTTCTTTCTTTTTCTACTCTATAGAACTTCTGTTTGGGGAAATCGAGAACTGAACAGATCCTTTTCTATTTCCACTCATTTTCAGGGTGAGTGAATTCTCTTGTCTTCACTAGCGCTGTCATGTTCTGTGCAGCTAAGAAGTGTGACTTAAGGTTCAGAGGAAAATCTCTCCTTTTTTAATCTTTGCACTGATAACGCTGTGCTTAATTTAGCAGCAGTGAGGCAGAACATTTGGATTTTGTCATCCATTTCCCAAACTATTGTTGGCTTCTAATTTCATTGTTCCCCCCTACTGCTCATTTTAGATTTACGTTTTATTGTAGGTGCCAAAAGATAAGTTAATGCCAACTTGATGATTAATTAACTAATACTTTTCTCTGCCCTAAGATGGAAAGCCTTTATCTACATAACCTATTATTATTTTATTTGTTACTGCATGGGTACATCTGAATGCATTTGAGTTCTTCCCTCCTGAGAAACTTGGGCAAGAATTGATAGTAACAGGATGAAAGAAAGCCAAAAGAATCTTAAACTTGTTATCAAGAAGTATGCCTTAATGTTGAATCAGGGTACTTATTTATCTGTATTTTGCAAGCCCCAAGCAATACCACAGCCTTGTTGTCAAAAATCACTGGTAACACGCAGTTCTGAGGCTTTGTGGCATGCTCAGCAATGCAAAAATCAATAGAACGCTGGATTTCCAAGAGGTTGTGGGAATTGCTTGGGCGTTTTTAAGGTATCTCAGCTTAGTTTGCTCAAGCTTAGAAAGAAAAAGCGCATCTGTGAGACTTCTAACCTACCTGACATGCCATGAAAGGTGCCTTTTGTAGGCAGATGCTACCAGGAACCTCTGCCCCGCTAATAGTACACATCCCTTCTTCATGAGCTGCCTGCAGACATCTCATCTCAAGTTAGTGTCTTTCCAGCAGGAGACTGGAATTCAAGATGGAGTTCAGAGCTCCCTCCCACTGTGCCATAAATGCATAGCATTAATGCTAGACCATAGATGCGAACAGGGTTAATTGAATAAATGAAAAGAAAGGAGGAAAATTGGGTTGAACAATGATAATAAGTTTATTGGTGATGAGATTGGTTACCTCATCTTCTTGAAATTATGATTAGACACTAAGAATGAGGTAACTGCATACTTCATGGCACTTGTGAGAATCTTGCCTATGGGCAAAAGTTAATGCTGTGGAAGAAGGAGGTATTAGACATACCAGGTAAAATTCCCACCATGAAGAAATGTCAGACACCACATAATAGATAGTGCATAAGACGTACGGCAGCATTGTAGAAAATGGTGAATTGACCCAGTCAATCCATTTATAAAGGGCTTTATCTTTAGAGATTTGAAATACCTCTCTTTGCGTTGAGATTAATGCCTCTCTTCTCTACTTACAGACTAAAAGTATAGCACATCTAATTGATGTCCCCAAGTGCTATTGGAGATTAAATATTGAACGCACATACGCCTATGGTGTAACATAGTGAATAACACATCTGGGTGTAAATAGCATGATAAGATAGCTTGTGAACTGATGAATAACTTGTGTTCATGCTTACAATAAGTATACCAGCTTTGTTCTGCTACTGTTGAATTCTGGGTCCAAATGCCTTTGACATTTATTAAACCCTGTGCACGAATATGTTGACACCTGTTAATCTGCTGAATTTACTAGCACCTAAATTAGAAGTGTACGGAGGTTTCAGAAGTCTTAGAACTACCCTTGGCTTCAGTGGGATTAGTCTGTGTGAATAATGGGCTATTTTTAGGCAGGGGGAGTAAAGGAGATCAGTGACAGAATCAGGGAGTTATGGGGGGGAAATCTACATTTCCTCCCCCAAAAAGGGGAATCTTCCACCCGCACACCATTTTCCCCTCATGCTTAACGTAATACATTTTCTTTGAGCTTTCACATAGCAAAATGCAGAGCTTTAAAGGCTGGATTTGACCAGGTGAAGGAAGAGCAGTAGGCAGCAGCAGCAGTCTCAGTAGCATCTTCCTTTCATCAAGGAGTTCATGTGGTCACCTCAGATGTGGGACACCCCGGTTCAATTACCACCCCGTACCTTAAGGAAATTTGATCTACATCCAACTTGCAGGAAGGTGTGCCAAACTCCAGCCTACAACACTGTTCCACTTTGCATGAATAACTAAGTATTGACAGAGGCTAAGTCTTAAGGCGGGTATTCACCTTCCTACCTCCTCCAGTGATTGTACTAATGATTTGACTAGTGAATTGTTTTATGTCAGTGACTATTTATATTGAGATTACAGCTTGGAGGACTGTTTGTGCATTTTAATTGCTGACTATTTAATGCAGAGTGTATACATAGTCCTGGAAGCAAGGATGGGAGCCCAGGCTTCCCCTTTGCTAGGTGAGTGCCGCAGGCAGCATATCAGGGAGCTGTGCTCCATCTTTCAGCACCCTGGGTCCTGCTGAGCTCTGTCCTAGGCTACATGCTCTTCTAGGGACCTAACTCTCTTTCTTTAGGTCTGCGCTCTTTCCTAGGCACCTATCCTGTTTTCCTAAGTCTGTGCTCTTTCCCAGAGATCTGTGCTCTTTCTCTAGGCATTGTTCTTTCACTGAGGATCAGCTGAGCAGGCTAAAGCAGCGCTGAGCATCATTGTTATTAGTGTATTTACAACATCAGAGAAAGTGGAGTTCTATGCTGCAGTAGCTATTGAGGCATACAATTACTAGCACGTTTGCAGTATCTGAGAGAGGAGGCCTATGGTTGTGATAGCTGGACAAGACTCACGATTATTAGCATCTTAATAGCATCAGAGAGGTTTTGAGACTGCAGTAGCCATGGAAGCTCACGATTACTAGCTCATTTGCAGTAGGAGCAAGGCAAGGCTCATGATGTTTATTATATTGCCCATCAGTCTGTGTCCTGATACTGCTCAGCCATGCATAATAGGAACAGCTTATCCATAGTACTCAGAGAACTGTATGCCAAAATCCTCTTGTAGTCCATCAGCAAGGCTGTCGAAGGACCTCACAAGGCTATAAAAGGAACCAAACTATATTTGTATCTGTCTCTCCTTTTTCTTTCCAACAAGCAGGGATATTCAGCATGATTAAATTGTTGGGGCTTTGTAAGAGGTTGAGAACTTAACAAAGGGACTTGGTGACATGAGATGGGCTCTCAGGAGAGATCGCCTAAAGAGCTCTTCCACTGAGATGTTCACATACCTGCATTCTAGATGTCACATGCCAAACACAGTACATCTAACAGACCAAGGATCAGCATTGCAATGCTTTCAGCAAGTAGTACACAGTTTGAGTTTGTTTGTTCTCATTCTTGCCTGTGGTTGTGGCAGAAGAAACAGAATGGAAGTGCCACACATGCATTTTACACTCTAGGTTTCTAGTGAAATGATCTCTCTTGGCCATAGAACTGTGCTCCTGAAGTGAGTGATGCTTTAAACTTTGTGTCTTCCTCATTTCTTAGTGAGTGTTTCAGTGTCCTTAAGGGAAAATAGGTATTGGGAGGATGAGTGTATTTAATACAGAAGATGTCAGGTATGGGTGTGGGACGCAAGATAACTTCACTAATAAAGGTTCTCCTATTCAGCTGTCTTTTAAATGAAACACAGATGTCCTGAGTTCCAGCCTATGCCTGAACCACAGGGCTGAAGGGAGGAGAGCGTATATGTTTATTTGAGCCCCTTGTTATATTGCTGGCAATGTATCACTAGTTTCCATTCCTATTTTTTGTTCTCTTAGCAATCCATTTGCTATTGCCCTTTTCTTCCTCACTCAGCCGGTAATCAACACGCTCCAAAACACAATGGGTTCCTTCTCGCGGTGAATCCCCTACTTGATGCAAACATTTGCTGGCCTCATTTCTTTGGGATATGTTTCAATGGGAAGAAGAGGGGAAAGTATTCCTTGTTCCTAGTGAAAAATTGCACTGGCAGCCTGGGTTATTTTGTCGGACATGTGGCTTTAAGTGACGCCTTTGCCATCTGTTCTGTCTGCTAATTATGAATGCAAAACAAACGTAGCCCACAATTGCTTCATTTAGAATAAGGGAGATGGCAGTGACCAAAATAGTTTTATTTTGGTGTCAGATGCTCTTTTTATTTCTCCTGTCTCTTCCTAATCTAAAGCAGGTCTGAAAGCACTTCTCCCTCTTTCAGTTTGCAGCCATGGACATTGCTATGACAAAGGAGACCATCTTCTATATGTTCATCCGTTAGACCTTTTCATGGAGCAGTCCCACATGAGAGAGGAAAGGAAAAAGGCTCAATTTCTTGACCTGAAAGGCTTCAATTATGCTAGTCTTAGGTCTGCAAGTATCTCAGAGACATGAGGATATGTCTAGAAAGCTTGACATCAGTGTGTGAACGGCTTTCTCAGTCTGTTCCATCCCTGTTTCCTCTTACTGGAGGCAAATTTTTTGCTGCCATACTGGAATAGCATGGGGATCATGAATGATGCAGTTTCCTGTTGCTGTGTCCAGCAGCCGAAGATACGTTGGCTTTTGGTTGTGGGCCCTGAGGCTTTTCTTCTTGAGTGAGCCTACAAAGGTAGGTGATCCGTCTCCTTCAGTAGATGTAGAAACTGGGTTATAACAGTCCTCCTCCATTTGCTAGATGCTGCTTGCCATTTAGCATTTCCTAAGTTGCTGATGAGTTACTTCAAGCCAGGGCTGTGGCAAATCGTAGACATTTCACTGGCAGCACAGCCATGGATTGAGGTGACCTAGATTTAGAAAATGGAGATGAGATAAAATGCTCGTTGCACTCTGTTCTAAGGGGACATGCAGCAACAAAAGCTGAAGAGGTGGGATGATTGCTCTTTAAGTCATTTGAAACTGAAAGGGGCAGTTTTTTCCCTATTAGGTGGCTCTATGATAAGTGCTAAGCTGTGATCAATTTTGTTCCACTTGTCCCTTTTCTAGTCTCAGGCCAAAGAGGAGATGGACAAGAGGCCATAAGGGTCATGTTCCCCCTTCTCAGTAAGACTGGGTCCTTTCAGATACACATCTACTTTGCTTCAAGTCTCCTCACTTTGGTACTGAGCATGCAGACACATGTTTCTTATCCCTCCTTCTTTCCCTCCCTAGCCATTGCTCTTGCTATGATGATCAACATGTTTCCTTTTATTTTCTGGCTGGTTCTGTGTTGAAGGGAAACGGAGTTGCAGTATTTGCATACTGAAAAACAATGTTTTGCACAGTAGAAAACCTCCCTTCTTCCTCCCTGCAAATCTTCTCCAAGAAAACTTGTTTTGTGCTTAAATATTCTCTTTCCAAGTGACTTTACAATTTTACTCACTACTTTACAATATACCTAAAGCTCTGATCGTTTCATTTCCCCCGTTTGAGGTTGTACAGGGAAGGGATGGAGAGAGACACTCTCAGTAAGTTACTGTATCTGGAAAAATCTCCATGTTTGGATCCCGGCAAACTGTCATAGCACAGCTGAGGCAGAAATATGTGGAGTGCTATGTCACGTTGAGGGTGTGAAATGCCCGAATCAGATATTATGAAGTGTGAGCTCTCATCCAACAGACAGGTCCCATACTCTGTCTCTCTTGAAGCATTGGGAACTCAGATCAGTTCTTGCCCAAGGTTGGAGGCCACCTCTGCTACAAAACAACTACTGAAAATGCTTCAGGATCTTCCAGTGCGAGAGTTAAAGATTCTGTTGGTGTCCTAGGCCTGAAGGATGATCTTGTGGTTTAAGCATTTGGACTGGAACCAAGACATGTGAGATAAATTCCAGGCTCTGTCGTGCACTTCCTCTCTCAGCTTCTGAAAATCTTTCCTTCCCTCCATGCTTCCATTCCCTGCCTGTATAATGTCATGTTCTGCTCTTGCGATTGCAGTAGTGAAGTTACAACACTGAAAGCTCGTGATTAATGACACAGGTCATTTTCTGAAAGCCTTAACTTTAGAGTTAGTCATCTTCTAACCCCATGCACCTACAAGTGGGGAACTCTTTAGAATTTGGACGTAAGGGCACAAAAGCTCAGCCAAGTTTGAAGGACACAATGATTAATGCTATTTACTCAGCCTGATGGCAATGAGAAACAGCCTGGTTCAGAGTGCTTGAGGAGGAGCAACACTGAGAAATGAAATGAGGGTACATTTTTCTCTGGGTTCAATTAGATGCCCAAGGAATGAATGTGCATGAGCAGAGCAAAAAGGCTGGCGAAAAAGAATAGATTTTGAATGCCTACATTGTGGTAAGTCATAAACACAGCACTTCTCCAAAGGAGTAGATTCCAGTAATCAGAAGTGCTTCACAAATGGAAGTCAAAATCTGATGGAGAAGACTTGGTTGAAGGTTTGTCTACCTGATACCTGATTTGGACACTTGTCTGCTTCATGTTAGGAGGGAGGAAAGACAGTTACTGGAGACTTCCATTAGGTGTGTCAGCATCTATTTCATACTAAATTCATTTGTACTTGTAGGTTTGTGTGTCTAGAAATAAATATACAGAATCAGTTTTCCTGTTTTGCAGGGTAATGTTTCTTGTTTGAAGGTTTGGAGTCATATAAAACGTGACAGCAGCATATAACAGAATATCCTTCTTGCACGATTTGTACCTGACTTTCAGATAGGATGAGATGCCAGTCACGCTTTTTACCTTTGCGCTGGCTTTCAGAGGCCAGCTTTGCTCGGAGCTCAGTGAATCAGTGGCCAGAGGAATGAGTCTTCCATGGAATAATGCAGAAGGAATGTGTAGGTGTGTGCACATGTTCTCCCGGGGGGCACGTGGCAGGCAGTGGCAGCTCTGGGTAGGGCTGGGCAGCCTGGGTGAGCTGCGTTTCACCCACTGTGGTCTCAGTGCCCTCCAAGTCTCCCAGCATTAGCCAGGGTTTGCTGCTGCTGATGAATATGTTCCGTCCACTTTTTGAAGTGCTCCCTTGGCATGATGTGGCACTTTCATAATGCAAATAAACCTGCAAATCCTTGCATATGCTATTCAGCTTAGGACCCTGAAGTTGGTTTTCCCCTATAGAGCTTTCATGTGGCAGCTGCTTTTTGGACAAGCGGCTGTCAACTGGGTTTGTATAGTAGAATTTGTCCCCTGCCATGTTTTGGTCACCTACAAACGGTGTGAAGATGTTCTTGCTCCCAGTGAACCACTATAGCCTGTTTAGAAGTTGCCTTTGCTTGTCCTGGCTGGTCTTTTCATTACAGCTTTGACTTCAGGGTGGGAGAAGGCAGGCTTTTTCTTTTTAGGATTTCTAGCAATAGATACATTTATATATTTATACCGGTATATAGGGTGTATAAAGACAAATTTTCTTGCTAGAAAACCTTGACACATATGAAAAATGTAACCCAAACCATTTATAACATGTGTGACTCTGTTCACCACTTTGTGCACTTGACCTGCTCTTGGACAGCGTAGCAGCTTTTGATCCAAGTACAATATCAAGTCCAACATAGCCTTAGGTTACGCTGAGGCCATTTCTTGTCATGTAATTCTACATCTTGTTGCTGGCTGCATGGCGCATCTGATTGTTCCCTTTGAAACACAGCTTTAGACATCACTCCTGAACATGTCTCTGTCTCCGAATTAGACCCAGAGGTCTCCTGGTGCTTTGCCCATGTTGAGGTAGCATCCTGCTGCTGGTGCCATACAGTCTCCCAGGTGATGTACCTTACCTGTCAAGTAATAAGAGTGTATCTTTTGTCTGCTATAAGAAGAGATTGGAGTGGATCCCATTTACTTGCCTGTCACTTGGGGACAGCGGTGATAAGGCAATAAAAAATCCCCATAGCCATTAGTAGCAGCAAGGTAGATCAGTTACAGAAGGAGCAAAACAAAAGTGGCCTCCTAAATAAAATGGCCTGAGTTGCATTTATGTCATATTATACGAACCCTTAAGTATTCCAAAACTACTACTCTAACAGGTCTGTTGTAATTGTGACTCCATGTAGCTCATTAAATAAGACATACTGTCTTCTGTCCTAGAGTCCAACCCTGAAACAGTTGGATGTATCCCCATCTTTTACTCCTTGGGACAAACAGATCTTGCTGTGAATACAGTGTTTCCAATGAAAGTAGATAATATTTGGATAGATTTTTCTAGATGCCTGTGCCTTGACCACAACCTAGGAATGAGCTGGGTATCCTCCTTCTCTGCAGGGGATTTAGCCTGTCCTGTGGATGCTTCTAAACCCTTTCTTTCTCTAGGTGACTTTAAAGCATGACCTATGAAAGGATTGCTTTTCCTTTCATTGGGAATGCACTAGCTTGTACCAAATGGGAGGTATTATCCCAAAATATTTGCTCAAGGGGAAGTAACTCTCAGACCCCCTGCAAGGATTTTATCTCCTCATCTTCAAATTACACAGTTCAAATACACAGATAATGACACATGTAATGATGATAAAATGTAAGTGTGACTGCAAAGAGTAGCATTTAAAAATAATGATATACCTCTAACTAGGTCTTATAAAAGGAAGTCTTAAATAGCTAGAGGGAAACAGATGCTTTGGGGGACTTGTGGATAAAAATAGTGCCTTCAGATTTGCTACCAAAACAAAAATGTAGCCTCAGTTAGTCAACCTCAACACTAGAACTTCCTCGGAAAACCTTAGGGCCTAGAGCTGGAAAAGCATGTAAAGAACTGGTACTGCTTATGCAGCGGCTTTAGCCTATTTCTGCCTCTTCTACCTTGCCTCCTGCTTCCCAGTTTTCTATCCATCCTGATGCTTTGCAAATACTTTGTCTTACTGGGCCGGATGATGTATTTAATATCTGTCTAACGGTCTGAGACCTACAGATTCTCTTTTCCTTGGAAAAGTGCTCAAGTAGTGTCCAGGCTATGCACACCCGATTGCCTGCTCTGTAGCCAGTATGGATTTTGACAGCAGTGGTGCAGGTATAGTCAGTGTACTCAGATCTTTACCCAGTATTTGAGAGTATTCCTTTAGGCAGGGCTGCTTGGGGCTCAGTTGTGTACCTCAGTGATGGAAGACTAAATCAGCCTCAGCAGAGCTGGATATGTCTGCAGTAGGAGGCTTTCAAAGGCGAACTGTAGATAGCTTGCTACAGGCAAAGGCAAATATCCTCTTCCCAGCTCAACTGGACTGGTTGAAGGTCTGAATGTCTGCAGGCAGCTCTCCCCTCTGCAGCTCACCCAGGGGAAAGAAGTGTGTAAGCAGTCACTAACCCAGTGCAGCGTCTCGTTAGGTCTGTACCATCTCCTTTGCTGATTTGAAGTTAAAATCACCCATTCTTTCATTGGCACTTATGAGAAGCTGTGGCATGATCCCTTCTCCTGGCTGTGCTGTCAAAGTAATAACCTCCTTCAGAAGCAGTAAAGGTGCAACATCATCTTAAGCCTCATTTCAGCCATTCCAGAGTGTGCGGATCTGAGCTCTTGGTGTCCTGCAGGCAGATGCTTTGGCTCCACATTGTTGGGCTTGGAGCATCTCACTGTACAAAGGAAAGCTAGGAAAAGGAAAATATTTCTCTCTTGTGCTTTCGTTTAACTTGGAAAACCACTAATATATGAGAAATAATATTTTTATGATGATTTCTACCTTTTCCTTATCTGCTGGGGCAAAAGCCAAACCTTTCTCTTGAATGAATAGTTTTAACTTGTTCATTTGGTATTTTTGTTTCAGGTGGTCTTTCTCAAACCAAGAGAAGCAGTCAGGTGAGTCAAATGTTCCACTTTCCAGTAGATCTGTGCAAGACGAATGAGAAATGGCAAGTGGAGGCAATGCTTAGACACCTGAGTTTCAGGGCTCTGTAACCACCTGAGCACTAACTCACGGAGAACCACTTTAGGATGCATATTTCATTCTCTAACTTCCGTGCAGTGCCACAGATTCGCTTGCTTTGGAGCCCAGATTTAGCGATTAGAACTTTGTAATTTTCTCCTCTGTTAGTAATGCCCTCACGCTGTCATTTGGAGCTGAAAGGAAAGCACGCTGCCAGAATTGGCCCCACCGGGTGCTGTGATAATAGTCTAAAGAACGAGACTGTCGTTAGATTAAGTGGAAGATACCAGTAGGGTTGTTCTTGATGGCCAGCCTCTCCCTTCTCCACATGATGCTTGGAGTCCAACTAAACTTTTTCTTTCAGATTTCCATATTGTCCCTCCTTTATGCCTTGTCAAGAGCATTAGTCACAGTTATCTGTTTGCATCTTATGCTGAAGCTGAGACAAAGCCCATGGGACTTGTGGCTGTTCAGCACCTTCACCCTTTACATAGCGCAGGGTTCAAGTCCCTCACATGAACAGCAAGGAACGAGCATCTCACCCTGTATGCCCAGCATATGATGATGCTTCTGCTGGATGGGAGGCATCATGATGTGACATCGACTGTGCTGAAATGACGCAGGGACCACTCTCAGCTCTGACATGAAAACCCTCTTGAGGCTGAGCAAATGGATTCACCTCTGTGCCTTTGCTGGCCAGGGTATAAAGTGAAGATGATGCTCATCAAGGCATTTTGGGGTCCCCTTCAAGAATATGGTGCCTTCAGTACAAGCCCTCAGTTAGACCTGAAAGCCAAGTAGTGCTCTAGAACTAGCTCCAAGGCACAGCCCATGAAATTGGCTTTTCCTGCATGTGCCACTGTTGAATTTGCAGATTACCGGATTCCTCATGTGAGGATTGAAATCCTCATCTTGTGAAATGCAGTGTACAAAACAAGCAGAAGGCAGGTGCTGAATGGCTGTACCGCGCTGTCTGTCAGTGGGAGAGGATTTGAGACTGTGAGAGATGGAATAAGTGCTTAAAGAGATGTATTTCCTGCACCCAAATAACAAGGAACAGGAAAAAATAAAACACAAACCCCCAAGTTTAATTTTGTCCCAGCCAAAGGGAATAGATTGTGGAATGGATTTGGCTCTGCAGCAACATGAATGGTTCAGGCTTTCATTTAACCTGCCCCCCCCCCCCCCAAAAAAGTAGGAGGTGAAAATATTATCCCTAAATGTATGATTTAGGAACATGCACATCAGGAACTGAAAGCAAAAAGAAATCGGGAGGGTTGTTTAATATGTATATACGACCCCACTGTGCTGACAGAATGAGGTAGTCTGCAGCCCCAGTGTCTGGTGGCAGCGAGTGGGTCTGACATTGTTAGATCTGGCAGGGATTCAGACATCTGCCAGGGGATGGGGGATTTTGTTAGGAGAAGTGGGAGAGAGAGAGAGGAGCGGGAGAGACGCAAGGAAGCTCGGGGAGGCTTGCAGCTTTATATATACACGCCTGGATAACACTTCCTCTTTAAAATTCCCTTACTAAGCTCGGCTCCTATATTTTATATTCAGCACGAAGGTTCCCGCCCCCCCTCCAGCCCTCCCCACCCACCACCACCCTCTCTCCCTTTAACTTGTTAAGTTTGAAAGATGATATATACACACAGTTTGCTTTGCCAGTCAGCCCGTTTAAGGCCAAGATTAATGCAGTGCATTGGTGCAATCGTGCCGCAGTGGTGCGTGATCGGAATACAAGATGGAATATAGGGGGAAAGGCCAGAAATGTGCCTGTATTCTGAGTTTACACAAGTCTCCTTAGCAACTTGTCTGATTTTTTGGTGTCTTTTTTTGCATGTTGTGTGTGTGTGTGTGCACAGGGAGCGTTGTCCCAAATCACCAGTGAATAAAACATTGCCCGAGTTTTTAAATAGCTCCGGTTGATGGTCTTGTTGTTGTTTTCCCTTCTCCTTTTCCTTTTGTTATATTAGTGGCTTATTTTTCCATCTCTTTTTTTTATCCCTGGAGGGAGGAGGGTACAGGGGGGAGACTCCAAAAGGGATGGCAGAGGGGGTTGGGGGTGGGGGCATCGTACTAGTTTTCATTGTGACTTCTAGAGAGTTGGTTGCTTTCCAGTTGTTCACATCTCAGCATGTGGAATTACTGTGCTTTCTCCCGATTTGCCACAGAGTTGGCAGTAGGCTGACATTGTTGGTCATTTGAATTGCATTTGGATCTGGGCTCATTTTTTTCCGTATTATTTTTTTTCTCCCCCATATTTATTTATTTTAAAACAATTTATTTTGAAAATATGGACGATGTAGATTTTATAGTCTGTAAAATGGAGGAAAAGAGAGGGGAAAAAAAGAGGGTGAGAGGATTGTGGCAACACTGTCCCCCGAAACCGTCCCGTTATTCCCCTCCCCGTACAGTTCCTTTTTAGTTGCCTACTGAAGAACCCCCCTCCCTCCGCATCGGAGGGAGTGGCCTTTTAGTGATCAAGGTACGTTGGATTATTACTTCTTTTTCCCACTTTGTGATACTTTATTAATAGCGTGGGGCAAGAGAGAAGGATGGGGAGAGCAGGGGAGGAGGTGACGGCGGGTGGAGAGAGGGGAAAGAGTTCTCCTCGAAGTACTCCACCTTGAAATAACTCAAGGGGAAATAGTTGCTGCCTCACTTGAGTCGCTTTCAGGATCTCGCTCTGCGCTTTTACTTTTTCTTCGACTTTTAGTTTTTATTTTTTTTTTTTACAGTTTTCCGGGGGGAGGGGAAAAAAATAATAAAGAAAAAGAATAAAAAAAAATAGAAAAAAAAAAAAGAAAGTGAGCCAAAAAAAATTTGAAGGCTTGATCTTGGCTGCTATACAAACAGATGTTGCCTGTCATTCCGTTGTTAAGCAGGCAGCAGATTGGAGCAAGCAGCAGCAGTTTAGGGGGAACTGCATCAGAACTGGAAAGTGGAAGATGTACATATATATATATATATATATATTTCTTTTTCTTCTACACACAAATATTTTTCCCTGGAATGATTTAATTGCAACATGACTGTTTTGTTTTTTTTTTTAATTTATTTGTATTTTTTTTTTTGAAGTGGGCAAATCAAATCCAAACCAAACGGGAAAAGCACTAGGAACTTTCACCCCAATTTTACCAAAGCAGCTACCTTTTGGGTTGGTTTTGAGAGCTTTTCAGTTGGCTTTTTTTGTTCTTTTTCACATAGGCGAACATGTATAGGAAAGGGGGTTCTGTTGGAAATGCTTAAGGTATTCTAGGTAAGTGAATGTTTGCAATGAATTAGGTCAGGGATTCTGTTGCTTTTCTTGCTGCTCGCCCTGTTTCTGTTGGGTTTGCCCCGGAGTTCTCTCTGTAGGTGGAATTGTGAAGGTTGAAGGCCTTTCTGTCTCCTTTCCAAGTGTTAGCAACATTGTAAGAACAAGAATCACGTTGTTTATACAGTAGAAGTTCAAACGAAGCCCCGATACGCTCCATATTGTGGCTCTTTTGTGTTCTGCATGCGCTTGTGGGTTTAATTCCCTGTTCTTTTTATGCTCTGGGTTCTTATTTCCCCCTTTATTTTTAATTTCTGCTTTCTGCTTTAGCTGCAGCGATTGGGAGGGGAGAGAAAAGAGCAAAACATGGGGAGTTTTGAGCCGAAAGAGTTAAAAGTTTCTTGGCACAGGAGCAGCAGTTTAGCAACAGATCAATTCATTTAAATGAAAGAAATCACAGACCAAGCCATCTGATTTTGAAATTTCACATCTTATGCTTCCACTTTAGAACAAAGCTTCTGTTTTTCCTTCCCCTTTATTAATTCACGCTGCTTTTGTTTAAGACCAAAATAGAAATAGAACAGTGTTCATAGAAACTATAAGTCTCTTTTTCTCCTAAAATATGAAATGAGGGGCGTGCATTCATCTTGTGGTAGTTACAGTTAGTTCTGCTGTAAAGTCAGCCGTAAACCTCTGCACATGTAACAGCTGGTGTCAAGGCTGTTTTCACCCTCGATTATTGTATGTTTGAAACAGCTTCCATTTTCTGGCTTGCAGGCTGTATAAACAGTCACCTATGTACTGTGAAAAATAGTAGTCTACAGCCATTCTGACTACCCTGGGTGCATTTCGGATGCATGTAGGTCTGTCTGCACGGGGAACTCAAGGAACCATGCCCAAGTGGGATTTTTCTTTACACAAATATGAAGTACATGTCCCTCCAACATCTGTATCAAGAAGTAGTTGTTCAGACTGACTCTGTGTGGGTCTGAATGGAGGAGTTATATCATTCTATATATGTATATTGAGCATAAGCCACCATAACGCTTTGAATAGCTAGTCTGAGAAGGATCACAAACAACTTTCTGTTGCCGTTTGTTCATTTAAATGCAGTTGAGCCTTGGTACCCATCCCAATAGTTTTGTTGCTACATCAAGTGAAATAAAATAAATCAGCTCATCTATAGAGGAGTTGGGGTTTTTAAAAAATTAATCTAGTCCCACCTTTTCCTTTTACACAATTTCTTTCAAAGCAAAAATGAAAATGAGTTGCTTACGATAAATGAACGTGTTTGATGAAAGGATTCGCAGCCGGGGACTGAATTTTGATGGAAGCTTTTGCGCCGTGATGCCGAGTCTCTTCACGGTGGCATTGCGTCAAAAGAAAGGCCAGGATGTTTGGGCATGGGTGAACTCCTATCAGAGGGAAGCAGCGAAAGGGTGGGGTAGGAGTCCATGTGCAGGGGGGGGGAATCCTTTTGTTAGGCTGCTCCCCAACCTCTGCTTCCCTGCACCCCCTGGAAGAAATCCTCAATGGGAAAGAATAGTCTTAAGCCGCAGAAAGTGGATTTAGAAAATAGGTGGTGGGGGGCAGAAGTATCAACCTCCACCTCTAACGGGACTACGGTTTATCGTAGGTCTGGATGTTTTTATTATTCCCTTCTCTTACACTAAGATCCCAACCGTGCTGTAGGCAAATGCCAGGATTCCGAGCGCGAGTCCGTCCCCCCCAATACTGGAAATATTTCTGTGGGTGTCGTTGTGGTTACATCACAGCGCGCTCCTTCCTCATCTCCATTCTTGTGCTAAATTCAAATAGTTCCCCCCCCTCCCCGATAGCAGCTGTGCATGGTTTTTTAAGTCGGTCTTTAACGTTGCGAAAGGAACAATAAAATGAAAGGCAAAACCGGCATCTTAAAACTTGGCAAGTGAAAGCAGCTTGGACTGGCAGCCAAGAATCCTGCTGTGGTGCAAAAAGAATAGCATCCACGAAGCCACCACAATCCGGGGTTTCTCTTCTTTTAACAATCGCATCGGCAGAGAGAAATAATTATTCCTTGTATCAGTGTTAAAAGAGTCAAAAAGCTTAAAATGCTTGCTTGGTGAACCTTCTCAAAAGCAGGTAACGATCCTCCTATTTGATTCTGTTTTATCAAACTTTAATTAGATAAGGATCTATCTATGATAACTAATCAGTTTAAGAAGTTGATGCGTGTTACTAACTAGAAGGGCATGCATTTGCTGTTGCAACCTCCACGTTGCTTTCTTTTGCTTAATCGCTTTGGTGGTACTGGCAAACTTCTTAAATGTTTGTGTTACAAAAAATGCTTTATTTCCACAGATTTAACTCACTGTGAGGGGGAGGGAGTGGGTTGAACCAAGGTGTAACACAGAAAATAACCTGAAAAAAGACTTAAATTTGGGGATATCAGGAGAGGGGAGTAATGTCTCTCTTAGGACCTTGCCTGCTCCTTTTGCTTCTAAAGCTGGAGCCTCTGGATATATTAAAGGTAGAATCCATTGCTTAAAAATGCGCCATGAAAATATCCCCAAATGTTTTGTCTTCCAGAATACGTTCCTTGAGGAGTTGGGCCTAGCAATATGGCAGCGCACATTCGATAAGAAATCTTGTAAAATGCTGCTATCGAGGTAATTTGGTTTCTCGTGCATTCTCCAGTGACTGTCTTCCTTTGCCTTATTATGTCTTAAAATCGTCTGAAGTACAGAAATCTACTGATGCGGGTCTTTAAACCTAAGAGAGAGCATGTGTGTGTTATATACATGTATATCTATATATATCTATATATTTATAGGCCTAAATAGATTTGGGTTAAAATTGGGAGGAAGGACTGGGAGAAAAGAATGGGAATTATTTAGCAGTCGTGTTTCTTATTTGCCTTATTTTCGTGGCAGAAGTATGAAATGGCTGCAAACAGTTTTCTACTCGGGCACACAATGCATTCCATAATGATCGATTTTCCTGGACAGGGCATTTATGCTTTGTGGTTTGCAAGAATACCACCCACAGACCTAAACCTTGTGTCTTTAGAGACTTTATTTCTACATGTTTCCTTCTATAATCCTTTGCCTCTAAATCTGTAAAACGCCAGTCTTAGACTGGGTTAATGCTAACAAAAGTGTATTACTTTTTTGGCTGTCCCAGGTTCCAGTACCAAAGCCCTGTTGATCCTGTGATCATTGACGTATTATAAAATTAATGGTGAAGCAAAGTATGCAGAGCAGAAGGTTATCACAATCCTTAATATAAATAATATGAACCTTAATGTAGAGCTTGAAACTTTTGTTTGTAATCTTAACGTTGTAAACAAATCCAGTTTGAAGATGATTGATTTGTTTGCCTGTCATGGATTTTCTGCCACTGTGTATATGTTCATCAGGTTTTCAAAAGGTATAATAGCTGTATGATTAATCAATGTAGGGAAATGTTTCAAACCCCAAATCTTGTATAATCTGTGGCTCTCATTCAATGTCCCTGAATATATCTGATCTAAGCAAAATTCATCTTTAAAACAGCAGTGTTCATTAACAAAACTGTGTTCATTTGCTGCTGCCTTTATCAGTTCATTCTCTCAAAAACTGTCCATGAGTGTGTTTTCCAAAATGTATGAAAAGGAGTAGGTTGGTTCCTGGATATGTGTAATTTACAGCATACAGGTGCCACTAAATGCAATCTCTGTGCCACCGAGCTGCCTGGCTCTGGGGCTCACAGGAATGCAGAAGGGGTCGGTCAGATTTATGTTGGGGACCTGCCTGAGTGATTTATTTGGCATACATAGGTGCTTTTCTAGAGAGAGCTGTTGCTGTTTTCTCCTTTTCTCTCATTCCATTTTAACAAGTGGAGCTGTGGCGATGGATCCTAACACTAGTTCTTCCCTTTTGTTTTGTAAAAGCCAATCAGGTAGCAAGGGAGTAGGAGATGGTTGGCCACATCCGCAGCAGAGATCAGCCTGTGTTTAGGCAACTAAATAAAGGGTGTATTTTCCGTGTGGGTCAACACCTAACAGCTGCCCTTAGGAGCATGTGGTCGGCTCTTAGAAGGTCAGGGCTGGTTCTGTCTCTGACAAGAGCTGAGATAATTCAGTAGTAAAGAGCGGTTGCTGAAGTACATTGGGTGTCTGCAGCTTCCATTCAGACCAGTCAGAATTGAGGACATGTGTCCTGTACCACAAGGAGGTATGTACAGGCCACCCAAATGTTACATCTTGGTTTCCTTCGTGGACTTGAACTATCCCAGTGGTTAGAAAATGAGACTGAGAGCTATTAAGTGGGGGAAAGAAAGTTTTTGAACTAGGATAACCTAGTAAAAACTTAACCTCCACATAGTAGGTGTACTTCAGTGCAGTCATTACTTTTTATTCCTGTCTTTTATGCATGAAATAAAGGATTTCTTTGCCAGTAAGGACATGCAAATGAGCTTACCTTCATATACATACATTTATGTAAAGAATATTAGGATCAAAATGAATATACTCATGAAAAAAATACTCTATCTTATGCCGTATTGCATTCTAGCATGGGGGTGACATGCAAAACCCTGATGGCAAAATTGCTTGCCATTGTAAGAAATACTGGTATATGCAGCAGCAATGCTACTGACTCCTGATACTGTGCCAGTTAGGCCCTATTAGAAGAGTCAAAAGACAATCTGAATTTGAATCTTAGGTTCCCTGAAATAAATGAGCTTTGTAGTTGGAGGGCTTGGGTTATTTTTGGTAGGGTAACATTTGTTATATTCCGTTTGCATTTCGGTTCCAAAGCAGTGCACAATACGTGTATTTGTGCATGATGTGACTCTGTTCTGTCTGCAGGACCACGTGCTCCCTGACCCATTGCCTTGACCGCTGCACAGTTATTGCAGGGCTAGAGCTTGCTGAATTCTGGGTGCTCCTAAATGGCAATTTAGACTCCAACATAAGAGTTGTCCTGATTTTATTCAAAGACCCCGAAACCCTGCAGCCTCCCGTTCTTGGCATGAATTTTGATTCCTGAAAACTTTGGAAAGCTGGACGCTTTTAAGGTAGGTATTGGAGTGTAAGCGTAAGAATCTAAACTTAGATGATCAATTTAGATAACCTTTGGACAGACGGAGAAACTTTAACATCTCTATTGCTGAATGGAACAGGAGTTTTGTGTAACCCAGCACAAGCAGTAAATTCCAATAAGGGAAAATTGTATTTTTTAATTGCATACTTACCAAGCTGGAAAGGTTGAAGTGATTTATTTTAAGAACCTACACATGAAGTGGGAGAACTTTCTAAAAGCATCCACATAGCAAAATTATTTTCCAAGTGTTTCATTTTATAGCGAATAATATTAGCTCGCACGAATATAGTTTATCTTCTGAAGAAAGAGAAGAGGTAGAAAGTGGAGCACTTTAAGCCACAATCTCTGCCTCTGATTTTGTACACCGCTTCTATGCAGAGGCTTAAAGCCAGCCTGCTTTTCAGCCTAATTCCCCACCAGTTGCCCACCCAATAAGATTTCATCAATGGGAAATGTTAGTTACACAGGAAAGAAAACTTGGAAACTCTGGGGGAAGGAGGGGACGCTTCTTGCTCGCAGTGGCAAAACTTTGCTCCATAACTGCTTTTTAAGACTTAGTAGAAAAAGCCTAAGGGAGTTTTGCATTCGTCTCTCTTATTTTAGGGAGAAACGCAGGGAGAGAGCAGAGAGCTGGAGAGAGAGGAAATTTCTGTATTGTTTAGCAGAGTGAAAGGGTTATTTTTCTTTCAAAATAGAATTAAAACAGAACCTCACAGCAGTAATGACTTCTCTGGAAGTTAAAGCAACTCTTCCGCGGTTGTTCCTCTCGTCTGTTTTAACGGGGCTGCCAGGATGGAAACAAGATAACTTTGTGCAGGGTGAGGGTATGCCTGTCTATTGCAAATCTTTCTACAAACAACAACTTGGCTGTTGGATAGTTTGCTTCACTGTCAGCACTACACCTCCAACGTTGCCTGTTAATTCTCCATTGCCATGTAATCAGCGGTAACTCTCTCCAGCAAAGTACTTGTGAGACAGAAACACAGATTTGCTTTATTTTATTTATTTTAAAATTTATTTTATTTTGCTGATTTTTCTCCAAAAAAAAAAACAGGAGCGAAGGAAACTGTAGTAAAGTCAGTGAGAAACTCTTCCCCCCCCATCATCCAAAGGAGGGGTTTTAAGGTGCTGAGGAGAATGAAGGCTTCTACTTCCTAACAGCTCTGAAATTTCATTTGCAGAAATGGTTTTCCTCTTTAAATACACAACCAACCTCCCCAAACCTAGCACAATGCAGAAGAGACCCCTGCCTGTTGCCACAAACCCGTAGATCCGAACTTGTGGTCATATTCCACACAAGCTTGTATCTATAGGTATGTGTCTGTCTGGCAAGTGCACAAAGGGTTGTGTTTATGCATTTAAACTGACAACGATCAACTTTGCTGTTTGTACCTTTTGTCTAATGCCTTCTTCCCTCCTCCCTTCTCTTTTGATTTTTAAAGGAATATAAAATTAGAGCTGCAAATCTTGTTCTGCAATTATCGTATCAGTTTTCAGCTTTGGTTAGTGTTAAAATACACTCATGCAAACCAGCAACTCGTTTGTGCCTGAGTAAAATGGGACGGGGGAGTTATCTGACATCAGACTGAAGGAATTAAATCTCAGCTCTGTTACGCATAGGTCTGGCTATGGGGATAGGGTAGGAAGTGTTCTTAGGCTGTCTAATTCTGAGGGTGTTGGGAAGCAGATAAAATTGTTTCATTTATAAAGTAACGTGGATCCATTCTTTCTTTGCATAGTGGCGGCAGTTTGTTTGTGAGAGGAACAAACGCTTCTGTTCGCTTTTATATCAAGGAACTTTGAATCACTGCGTATACTGCAGGCTTGCAGCCCTGTAACAGAGGAAGGCATTGGCCCTCCAACTCCTGTCTC
This sequence comes from Forpus xanthops, assembly GCA_032466535.1. Classification (NCBI taxonomy): domain Eukaryota; kingdom Metazoa; phylum Chordata; class Aves; order Psittaciformes; family Psittacidae; genus Forpus; species Forpus xanthops. The sequence continues at coordinate 287,768 of JASSUY010033503.1, forward strand.
AAAAAGTAGTTTACTTTACAGTCCCATTCCTTCCAATTTCATGGTATTAATGTCTTTTAAAATAGTTTTGAAGGGAAAGTAATCATGCTGTAAACTCCAAAGAAGAGGTAGGGCAGGAAGAAATCTCACCATGGAAGCAGGCAGTATAAAACCTCCTGTGTGAACCAAACATTTTTAACTTGTGAAAGTGGAACAATTATTTTTGAAGTCTTTTTTTTTGTTTGTTTCTTAAATCCCAATATACAGATTCTATATGAAAATAATTCGGCTGTAAACTCAAAATAAAGTCTGACTCTTTCTTTCCAGCAGCTCCCAGTGTTAATTCGACCCAAGATTTGGTCTGCGTTTCCACTTTTCAGTTTCTCTGGTTTTGAAGTTGGCTGGTTTGACGCACACTGCTGCAGGCCAAAAAACAGTTGTTTTTCTTTCTTGCTGGATTTCCAGGGTTTTCTATGTGTTTTCTATTTACTATAGAAGCATAAAACTATGTCAAAAAAAAAGCTTCTCCTAATAAAATTTTGGTCTAACTACTGCTCTTTCTCCCTGTGAATTAAAACTTGCTTTTAAAGAGAAAGCAAACTACACGGTTTGGCATGTCTGTGTGACCATGCATTTGGGTACAGGAACCGGTAGTCAACATTCCCCTCCTGCATGTATAGGGAATTGAGATATAAAACAGATAGGCAGTTTCCAGAAGAACTTTTGCTGTTGGGCTCTCTTTATATGCAAGGCAGCTGGTTTTGAGGTGTACGCTTTCTTCTGCCACATTACAGAAAGAATGCTGGGTGTCTCTATTCTGGTCTCAGCTACGTAAATGTACAAGGCCTCTGACATGTGTCCACAAGTGATGTTTTGGATGTTCAAAACACAGACAGTAAGAGGTGACGAAGGAGTGTAACGGATAAATCTCTTTCAGGCGAGAGTATTGCAAGGCCACATTGAAGCACAGTTGTAGGATACTGTCTATGAGCCTTGAGTCAAGATCTCCTTTGGGATGTGGTGTTGGTTCCTACCTCTGCTTTGGCTTTGCTGATAGATGTTGTTTCATCCACAGTGGAATGAGTTGGGTATCATCATGGGCTGTGGTAGAAGCAGGAGGAGACTGCATCTAGTTGTGACAGTAAAAGTTGTTTTTCCCAGAGGGGCTGTTAAGAATCTCTGTTGGTTTTCTGATTTTGGGTTTTTTTAAATGCTGTAAATATTCACTGCATTAGATTCCCATGTTTATGGCTATAAAGGAAGTATTAGTTCTTTTAGTCTAGTCTCCAAAGAGAAATGAGTTGGTCAAACCTAGCTCCCAGTATTACACAGGGTGATCTCTTCTCTGTGAAGCCATTTGGAGACATCAGGATTCTGGCAGAATACACTGAGAAATGCCTGGGATTTGTCATGGATGTTTCTAGAGGCTGGCACTTCAGGTGACACTGCTTTTAGAGTACCAAAAACCCATGGCAGGGGAATTGGGCAGATGTGCTGCAAAAAGAGACACCACAGTTCGGTTTGAAAGCGTATTTTTGGATTAGAAAATCAGTATTTGGATCAAAGAAAGAGAAAACAGGTTATTTTAATGTAGTTTCTCACTGGTTATGCTGGGACCTGCTAATCAATATCCTTTCTTCCCCCTGTCTTTTGGCAAGAGACTTGATCAAAACATGACAGGATGCTTAGAAAGCAAACTTCAGAAACAGGTCATCAGAAATGGGGTTAAGATGCTCCTGTGAGGAGAACCATTGCACTGTATTCTGTGGCTAAGCATGTTTTCTGGTTGTTTCTGGTTTTCTGGTGCTTGGCAAAGAAATAAGGTAGCTGTGCCACTGCGTGGGCATGCCTCAGCTCAGCCTGACATGAGCTGGGTGATGCTGTGGCCCCTGCTTCATGACAGAGGGTAAACGTGCCCAAGGAAGCCTCTAAATTGCTGTTGTCTTCTGCAGCAAGAGGTACAGCAGTGTGGCTGCAGAGAGGATGCCAGCATGGGCATAGGTAGAGTCAACAGTACCAGCACAGCTTCTCTGAGCACAACATAGCCATGGTTTCTGCCAGGATGCTATGTGTAACGTGAGTCTTTGTCTTGAAGCATTCTCCCACTGTACCTTTGCTTGACGTTGCTAAGGCTGTGCTTTCTGAGCAGTACTTGGGGTGGACTGGCTCCAACTTCTGCCTTCCTGCTACTACCTCATGTGCTTCCCTTCCCCTCCTCCTCTGGCATTTTACTAATTTACTTGAGTTTGTTTCTTGTTAAACTACCCCCTGTTCTGTTTCACTCTAGCTCCAATACTTGCACCCACCCCCTACTTTGTTTCTCAGCTCAGCCTTTTGAAAAGAACTGCATTGTGTATTCAGCACTAATTTGTATTTCTTTTCCGTTGGTCGAATTTCGTTGCACTTCATTAAGTTTTAGAGTGGAACTGAAGTCTGACAAAATGATGGGAAGAGCCTTGAAAAGCATCTTCCCTTTAGGATGGAGAAAACCTAATTGGAGCTTCCACCTGTATGTTTCCTAGGAATTCTTTTCCTCACTTTGTTGATAAGGAGCTTGCATTTATGAAGGAACTTTGACCCAAGTGCCATACAGAGTGCACAGAGATCTCTTCATCTGTCGCTGAGGCACAGTGACTGCGTAACAGTGCACAGACCCGCTCCAGAATTGCTCAGGGCAGGAAGTACTGAATGCTTCACTCGGTTTGATGTTGCAGGGGACTTAAAGTAATAGAAGGCGGTTACTGTAGCTGGAGACAAACCAGAGCACCTGCACATAGAAAGTACTAGGAAGGCTTTGGGGACGTGAAAAAGTCCCAATATCCTCTCCAAAAAATGGTAACTTAATTAATGCAGTCCCTTTCTCTAGCAACAGGCAGAGTTATTGCCTTAGTACCTCCCAAGAGGAAAAGAAACGCCTCCTGTGGCCCTACGTGGCTGTATCTGCATCTGGGGAGGATTTACTACAATTGTGTCTCATTTGGCCAGTGCTATAGTTTAAACCAGAAGCAGCAGTTCTTGTCTGAATAAGCAAACCAAAGCTCTTCCAAAGCAGACTCCTCTTTTTCAGATTGGGTAAATCACGTCTTTCTCCCTCAAGATAACAAGACCATTTCTCACTTCTGTTACTGGAAGCACCTGGAAGGTCCCTTGCACACAAGCATGTTGCACAGTGTCCACCGGGGTATGAAAATGATTACATTTGTGTGCTCCCCCTTTTCCCAGCCTCGTCTGGTGTGGATCACAGTCAGCCCTTGTCAGCAGAGGAGCACACAATAGCATTCGGGTAATTAGAATAACCATATGCAGTGGCAAATGGGATTCATGATAAGCAGAATGTAATTGTGTACCCTGGAATTTGAACTGTATCCAAATACTCTTATTCAGATAATCAAATCTGGTTAAACTCTTAAATGGCAGATAAATTTCAGTATTCTGATTATTTCAGTAATCTGATTGTTTTTTCTCTTTATTTGTTTTTAATCAGTAAGGGAGAAAATAAGGAGAGGATATTCTTAGGGGAGGAATCCAAGACTGAGTAAGACACCTGCCCTTGAGCTAGGAAGTCTCCATAACTTAAGAGTATTCTGTAAGTGGCATTAGCTACAGCAATCTAAAGCAGGAGAAGAGAGATGTGCTCAGCTCAACTGCAGAGCCTTTGGTTGTAGATATGCAGTATCATGATGAAATACAACCTCCCCACGCCACTCTGGAAGTGGCACCAAGTTTTGGTACAGCTTCCTGGCAGTCACCTATGAGTTGCTTTGCTTTTCAGCATGTATGTGAAACCAGTCTTGGCTCTGGATCCTTATCATGCTGTGCAGAATCTCAAACAAGAGCATTCAACCTGGGCTCTCTGAGCTTCACACCAAAAGCATAGGGTACTGCTCAATAACAGAGCAAAAGGACCTAAGGTTTGGGGCCATTTAGTCATCAGCCTTGCAGCCCTTTCCAGCCTCTGACACCTTGCCCATGGATGTCCCTGATTGACCCTTAGAGCAAGCATCTATGTCATGTGTTATTTAACCCAGAATTGATGCCACACTCCAGCTGCTGACAAAAAGCTATATATATGGTTCAAGAGTGACAGCATGGCTACCCTTCCCCTAGAAAGTACCAGATATTGAAATACAATATTGAGTAAATGGTCAGATTGCTGTAACTCTTGCTAAAAGTTGAGGCAGAGACCATTTTTGTCCTGTGTTGAAAACTTCTCGGTCGCTTTCAAAACATATACTTGCTCTGGATTTCAGCTGAGCCCAGATAAGGCTTTCCTTCTTTTGCAGTCTCTTCATGTTCCAGCCCTCTTCATCCTATCTGCCAGACCTCTAGGAGAGCTGTCTGAGTTAAACCTTTGAACCTCTTGAGGTTCCTCACCACAAACAAGTTCTAATAACAAAGAATGGGTGAGATGACCAGTAGGAATCATGTCAGCATTTCCATTGTACGATCTCTTCTGTCTGAGGCTTGTGAAAGTCAGCTGTAAAAAAGATCACTCCAGGCTGATATTTAGCAAGCAAGATTTGAGCCCTTAAACTGGAACAATATCATTTGTGGGTTTGGTATTTACTTTTTTTCCCAATGACTTCAGGAAATACATTTGCTTCAGGAGTATTTTCTGCTTTCCACCCCCTCCTTGGCTAGCCCTGCAATAGCCTGCCTGCAGTCTGAAAGTGAAGGTGGGTTCTTCTTTCTACATCATCACATCCATAAAGATTCAAAGCCAAATCTCGGCTGATGATTTTGCTGATAATAACAACAAAATATAATTCAGCTTTCTTGAACCCATCTTTACTGAATTCCCATTGGTGGTACTCTTTGTTCATGCCTGTAAAGTCAATAGGAGTGGTCTGTAAATGCACACAAAGTGTGGTATAGCTGCAAGGGATTAATACATGAAGCACTGTTCTCTGTGTCATTCTTTAGGAATATTGTGCCCTCTGAAACCCTGCTTTTCCATGGATGGTGACTAGATTGCTGCTTTGCATTGAAGCAGATTTTAAAAGAATGAACGATTCCAGCCTTTCAGTCCTCAGAAATCAGTTCTGGATTTGAATTCTTGGGGAAGTTACAGATAAGATTTGGGTTCAGGTAGTAACAAGTAGGGGGGACACACATTTCTCAGTCCTTCTCTCACCTGAAGTTCATGAAGGGAACATGCAGTAAAATAAATCATACTTCTGCATGTTCCCAATCCAGACTAAAGCCTGCACCTTGATCTAATGTATTCTCAGGTCAGTGGCACGGGTTGTTGTTACCTTCAGAGATAGAAACCCTTGATCTCTTTGGGAAGAGTTGCTACAATGCCATTTCCTCTCCATTTGAGAATAAGCATTCACTGCACATAAATTCTGTCTCCTCTGTGATAAGACAGCACTCCTTGTCATGTTTACTTCAGGTACTGTATCTCAGAAATCAGAGGGTTACACTAAGTAAAGGGGCACCATTTTTTGATTGCACTGTTGCTTTAAAATGCAACTTGCTGGGCTGAACACAGATTTCCTTTTGTCCACACAAGTGTGAAATCATTTCTGTGATTCTGAAAAAGCAAGAGGCCTAAAAGGGCTCCCAAACAATAGGCACTGGGGTACATAAACTGATACAGGAATGCACAGCTCTATACATACCACAGTTCTCCCTGCCACAATATTTAATAGGAACTTCCATGACATTGATACGTATCGTAATTGAACATTGTCATTAGATTACATATTTACTGTAATTACATAATTAGGTATGATTGTGCTAATTGGATAAAGACATAATTGACAAAAATCACCAGAAAACAAACATGGAGATTCATGCCACCAAAAGAAAGTGTCTTAATAGCACTAGAGCTGTGAATCTCTTGCTCTCCTCCCAGAAGAAGGATGTTTATAGTACATAGGAAGTATGAACAGCCAGGCATTGACAGATGCTGTGAAGGTGCAGAAGTAATGGCAATTAAATGACTTCTGTTATAATATTCGATCTCATTTCCTACACTCAATAGTTCATGCCAGTAGTAGCAGCAGATATTCTAACTGATGAAATGACTAGATGCATGACACTTTTTTCTGCTTGCAATTACAGTTCCTATGGGACGCAAATACACTTTCATCCGTCCAAGCTTCATCTGGGCTTACAGTGGTGTGAACAAAGTATCAGTAATTCTGAAGCCAAGTCTCACAAATGGGGAAAATTTGCCAGGATAATCTATGCAGCAGACTGCAGAGATGTCTAAAATTTGACCAGAAAGTGAGTTAAGTATCAGACCCTGGGATAGAAACTGCTTTATATTACAAAGTCTTTATCTTACTCCTCTGTAAATCAAGCGTAGGTTAGATACAGGTTGACATACAGACTTGCTTATTGCTATCGTATTTGTGCAGAGAGGTCTTGGCATATATGGGAATGTGGATGAGAATGTTTCCTCAGAGAGGACCTTCTCCCATCAGTTTGTGCTTGGACACAGGCACGGCACCGTGGAACAGGTCATGGTGCTTGCAGTGGAAGCCCACATGCCAAGCAGGGCACAGCTCCCCAGCTCAATATAGTAACGGGGGAGGGAGCGAGAATGATCTTTGAGTAAGAGCCAGCACAGAGCTGACAGCTCAAGGATTTGTCAATGTGGTGATGAAGAGGAAGTTGAAGTTGCGATGGAAGAGCAGCAAGGAGAGGTGGCGAGTCAGGAACAAAACAGTCGCAGTGGCATTTGCCAACCTGAATTTAGGTTATTTAGGAGCAAGTTGAGAGTAAGGAATTGTGATTGTGTTAGTCTCAATGCACTGGGGATGTTAACAGTACTTTCCTTCATTAAACTGATTAGGTATAGATAATAATCTTTGGTGTATATTATGTAGTGTATAGCATTCATTACAAGATTGAGATACAGGAAAATACTTGCAAGGATAAGTTGCAGAAAATGGTCACAGCCATGAAATGGTCTGATTTATATTCTGCAGTTTATAGCTGCAGGATAGGATGTTTTGGAAAGTCTAAAAGGGAGTTACATCTCCTGTGTCACGTAGAAATTGGGTGGGATTTGAGATTTTCCATCACCCTAAATGAGAACACAGGCTCATTGGCTTCCATAGAGCTACATAAGTTACGTCATTGGATTTCATGTTAGAGGACAGATGTTCAGTGCACAAAAATTATGATGTTGCATCAAGGAATTGGGATGATTTCAGGATGCTTTTAGACAGCAATAAAGCTCCTGGTTAGAAAACCAGAACCAGAGAGCCATGGTTTCCTTATCCAGATTTGTGGTTGGATCACTGGTCTAATAAAATGGTTAACAGTGACTCTACTGTTAGGGTACTGTACTATGCTGCTCACAGTGCATGTCTGCAGAGCCTATCAGGTGATTTACTGAATCTGGAGTCACTGGGAATTCCCGGATACCGTCCACATTACGTACATTCAAACCATGCAGAAAGGTTGGGTTTTCATCAAACATTCTTGAAGAATGGTATTATTTCTCCCCTTCCCCCTTTCTTTCTGATCAGGTTTTGAATGTAAAGGTAGGGCACTAGCATTTTGTAATCAGCAATGCTACTTCATCCTAAGAAAAGAGAAACAACCAAGATGCCATCTATTCAGCACAGCTCAGCATTTGTTCACAGGGTTTTATTCCCTTGTAATCCCCTTCCAGCACAGAGCTGCTGTGCCTGAGGATGCATTCACCTGAGAGGCAGAATCTCAGGACCCATCCAGCTCCACTGTCTGCACTGGCATATTTTAAGATGCTAATCCCTGTTTGTAAGCCATAATAAATAGGCAGCATACTGCTTTAAGTAATACCTTGGTGGGTAATGGGAATGACTCACAATGATAACATCCTGGTTGGTTGACTGCAAACTAATACAAGTTAAAAATGCAATGTGTTCTTTGTTAAGGGAACACCGTCTTATTCTGACTGCTCTGAGAGGCTCAGTGTTGCATTTCTAACCTCACTGATCTTAACAAGGCAACGGTGCAAGGGTAAAGTTTACTTAAAACTTTCTACCCTTTCTGCAGTTCTTCTCTTCATCCCACTTCTCCAGTCATCCTCTATAAGCATTCAGGAGCCAAGGCGCATGTTCCAAGGTCAACGTTATATGCGTTCAAAAGGAAAAGACATGTTAGGACAAATTTCAAACTAAGCCTTCTTAAAGTGCTTTAAAACAATGTACATGTATGTTCTGTCCTGTAGTGCAGACGCATCTGCTATGGAGGGGGAAAGGAGGGGTTTCTGGCCAGGGACAAAATTCCTTCTTGTGTGAAAAGAAGTGACCATGATCTTGTCTCTTTCCAGCAGTAATAACCACAGCTCGTTTTGTCTTTATCTATTAACATATGTAGTGTGGGGAGTTGCATTTGGGTTTGGTGTCTTTTCACCAGCAAAGCATTTATTGCTTCTAAATTAGTGCACTGAGAATTCTGAGGACTGTTTTTAACTAGAAACCCTGACATTTATGTCGGCTGTGGAGTGGTGGGTAGCTTTCAGCATTTTTGACTGCATGCATCCAGGTTGAGGTAGTAGGTTGTATAGTTTAGAATTACACCAAGGGAGATAACTGTACAACCTCCTAGCTTTCCTTGGGTCTTGCACAGAACGGCGTGATGAGCGACCATAATTCCTCAGCAGTCTTTGCTCTGGACACATGGAACAGGAAAGAGCAGGTAAGATGAGCTGGAAAACCTTTTCTTTTCTTCCGCCTCTCTAGAACTTCAGAAATGTTCATTCTCTCAGCGTGGTTCTTTTTTACCTATGAGTGCTGTGTTATTGAGTTTTTAGCACATTCAGTGCACTAGTAATGCTTGTCTTCCTTTATTAGCATTCAAGCAGCGCAATGTGTAACATTCCTAAATAGCACCATGGCAACTTATCAGTGCTACTGCCTTCACGGTCAGCAATCAGAAGTCTCCAAAGGTAACATGGAAAGTGTCCTGTATTGAATCTGCTATTGAGACGTGCAAGCAGGTTTCCCTTTCCTCTAGTCTTTGACTGGTTACGTTAGTTCTACACCAGGAGTTAAACAGGGCTGTACCCTGTAGCAGTACAAGACCTGGCACACTCATTGTCTCTCAGGAAGCGTAGGAGGCTGGTGCTGATGCTTCCAGATAAAGCCTGTAAGGGTTTCTCTGAAAGTACCTAAATCTACACGGTCCTCAGGAGAGCTGTTCTTAGGGAATATCCATTAGTGATTACAGTCAGCTAAAATGATTTGTAAGGGTTTTATTTCTAGGCCTGTACAGTTACATTAGGGGTTTCAAAGGCTGTAGCTCTGAACACATCCAATAGAGGTGGTTTGCTTCACCCTCACAGCAGTTTGCATTCAGGAGCTGTGGAACCACCACAAATTTTGTGCAGGAGCTGTATGGAGAATAGGTACATGGTGAGCCAGCAATTCTGGGCAAAAGACCACATTTGTATTACATCTTACAAGTTTAAAATGCAGGGAATATACCAAATATACCTAGCTGCTATTGAAAACAACAGTCTTATTTACCAAGTATTTGATGCCTAAAAACCCCTCTGAAGCTCTGACATTTATCTAGCGAAGTCTGAACACAAGATTCAGGATCTTCATATTAGCAGTGTTCAGGGTTCAGGTCCCCTGACTGCCTGGATGAAGATGGTGGCTGCAATGCTTGTTCAGGGCCCAGAATATGAGCTGTGTTATGTCATTCGACTATATATATATATGACTAATTCTGGCAAGAGTTTTTGAGTTCCCAGAAATAAGAAAGACTGTTTGCTAGTGGGTAAACTTTCTAAGTTAGTGAATGAAAGTAAAGGGTAGGCACAGGATTTCTTTCATTAGGCTAATCTAAAAGTGTGAAAATGATAACAATATTTAGAGATATCTAAGTAACCCAGAGAAGTCTTCTTCTAGTTAAAATGGCACTTTAATATCCGCAAATCCTTGTTTACTGAATGCAAAGAGAAGCTGTTGGTTTCTCGAGCGTTACCCAGTGCTCAATTATCAGTTATTCAAAGAGTGAATTAGTGGGACTTTATTTCATCTTGTTTTCAAAGAGGTTATAGATATCAATACCATGGTTTATAACTCTGCAGTTCCTTAGGACAAGGCAAGTATCCGGGCTAACACAACGCAGCTTCTGTGTTCCACAGAGGCACATGCACTAAACACATGCAGGTGGTTAAAAAAGAAGAATCTTTTTAGCACATTTCAGGCAGTACCTTATTTCCCCCCCATAAATCTTTTTGCAGATGGAAGTGCAAATTTTCAGCTGTAAATCCACAAGCTGCATTGATTCACATCCAATTTAGAGCTGTTCCATAAGGGTTGATTTATTATTTTTAACCTGTTTGGTTAGGAATAGCCTTATAAATGGGTGGTAGTAACTCCAAATAAGAACAGTCTCTCTTCGGTTTTGGTGGTAACATTCCGACTTTGCTTTGCACAGTTATAAGGGAACTTCATAAGGTCCAAAAATAGCAGTTGTCTATATTAACACGCACATTTGTGGCTATCGACTTTAAGTGTGTTAACTCAAATGGTCTATCTCGTTCCAAAGAACAAGGAATAACAATTAAAAAGGAGAATGGTCAGTGGTAAACATAATTCAATGTGCATATTTTTCTTCTGAATAAAATAGCATTCCAGCTCTCCCCCTGATGAGAGGAATGTATTGTCAATTAATTAGACTTCCATCATATGTCCTCGGATGCCCTTCTATCGTATGCCTTCCATATGTCCTTATGTCATATGCCTTCCATATGCCCTCTATGTAATTAAGCTTCTATCATATGGCTTCTATCATATGCCATTTAAATAGATTTCCAGGAGAATGTGGCAGTGTTACAATTATGGACCTTTTGCAATGAGTAAAGGAACAACTCATGAGCTGTAGCTTGAAAGAGGAGGAAGCAAAAGGGAGGTGGCTCACCCTAAACAGTTTCTTTAATTGCCAGTTTTGTTTCTCTCAGCTTGGGCAATGACAAAAGTGGTCTGTTTTCCTTGTTTTCCATTACTCTTCCATTCCCAGTTTTTATTCAACTAAGCCTATGGATAGCTGGGGAGATAACAACTGTTTTTCAGAGAATATTTCCATTGGAATGTAAAGTGAAAAAGAAGCCATCTACCTCCCAGAAAAACTGTTTGTCCTATGCTAATGAAATGTAAGCTTTGATCTTGTTTTTGTTCCTTTAAGTCTGTAACATAAAGTGAAGTACTAGAAATCTCATGGTGAGAGTATTATGAAACTGAGGTGGTACACTTAAGCACACATCTCTGTTCTCCCTTGTGGACAGTGGGTGCAGATAGTATTGTGCTTTTCTTGGCATGATGATTGCTTGATAGACAGTGTCCTAATGTATAAGGATATGTAGTGAAATGGATCCCAAATTTACTGTGACTTAGTAAGGATAAAACCCAAAAATAAGCACTGATGCTTTTATACGTAATGAAGAAAACTGCAGGCATCTGAGGAATGATGAGGTCTTGGAATGGTTTCCAATGAAAAGACAGCTAGCATGCTCGTTTGCCTTCTGTACACTTGAGTATCTGTGCCTTCTTTCTTCCCAACAACTTCTGAGACTGTTTTCTAATCCCAGCCATATTTGATAGAGGAATGATGACTTCCAAGACTTTTCTGCTCCAGCAAGCTTTACAGAAATGATAGGAATCACAGCCATATATCTAGCAGTCAGGGAAAAGGTTGAAAGGACAAAGAGAAGGTAAAACAGTCATACGTGCCGAGGTGTCCAAACTGTAAAATGGAGAGTGCTTTGCAGCATATGCCAGTTTACCTGGATTAACTGGATTGAGTGAAGTAATGAGAACAGTTCAGACAGATTCCCACTGGCTAATAACCAGCGTGTCCCTGAAGACTTTGTACTCCAGTTGCTAGAGCATGCTAAAACCCATACCACCATGACTTCACTGCTATTTATATGTGCTTTGCCTAGATTAAGATAGAATTTACCAAACAATGGGTCCTATATTTTGCTGCGTTAGCCACTATTTGTAATGCAGATTCATTCCTGAAAAATAGGTGAAAGGTCTTAGTTTTGGGTTAATCTTTTTAGTTTCAACTCAGCTTTCGTTTAAAACATGCGCACATCCAAAATGCGACCAGCCCATCTGGAAGCTCTGGGAACACAAAGATTCGTGTTGTGGTGCTGCACCATCATTTGTTTCCTGGTGCCACAATCAGAACTGCATACTAAGGGAAGCCTTTAAGCCTCTTATAGTGTACCACTGAAATTCTCTGTCAAGAGTAACTAGCAAAGTCTTGTATTCAGAAATAGGGCTTTTCTGCTTTGCTGGGCAGCAGGAGAATACTTGCACCACTGCAAATTAACTTTCACTTCTGCGTTTCTACCTGGCTATGAGGCAAGGGCTGTTCCTGGGACCTGAATGCTGTTCCTTTGGAAAAGAGACTGGAACTCAGATACTTTCACCATTACAGGGATTCTTCTTTTCCTTAAACAATGGCTTTCATCTATTTCCACACCCATCTGAAACTATGCTGCAACACTTCTGCTGCTAAATCAGATGCAGTAAGTACAGTCAAATTTGTACATAAAAGTTTTGTAAGAACTGGGATGAAATAGACTGGAATGCCAGAATGACTCATTGTTTAATGAATAAGGCCCTAAGTGTTCTATTGATGCCATTTATAAATTTGTATAAAATGTATAGAATTCATGTCATAACTGGAATTCCAAGCACAGCAACCTTGTGAGCTAAATTATGATGATGATAGGGTACTGCACAAGTTAATATGAATTCTAACACGCTTCTGCTTGAAAAATGCTCAGACTGTTAAAAATAAGACAATTTCATTACACAGACTGAAAGCCCAGACCTCAGAAATGCTGCTACTCTCCTTTGGAAATTGTGAATTACTGAAGAAGGAATTTCTTTTTGTGTGTTTGTGTGTTAAGAGTCAAAAAGTATAACCTATACAGGAAAACAGATGTCCTTTAATTAGATGTAGATATCAATTACAACGCAGACTGCAACTGGAAAATGAAAGAATTAGCTGGTATAGACCAGCTCAATATATGGAGCTTTTGCATTGAAAATGAATAGTCTGAGGCCAGAGCAGAGATTTGAACACACATCTCTCTGACTTTTTCCTTCTCATTCTTACTTTTCCCTTTTCATAGCTTTGTGGCTTAGATAGGAAACCAGGTGAAGTTCACCATTTCCAGCATGAGTTTTGGAGATAGGCTCTATATCCAGTCAGACTTCAGCCAGAGACAAACTCGTATAGGAGTGGTGTTGGATTTAACCTTGTGAGGAAAGGTTTCAGTCTAAACAGGAACAGAAAGGAAACCTGACATCTGGAAATTTCCCGTAGCAGAGGAAGATCCAACCAGCTTTATTTGGGAACACCCACCCCCTTTCTTTCTTTCTTTAAACAAGACAAGACTTCTACCTGCCCTGACTCTACTGATGCTCCAGGCAGTCCCAGTTGCATATACTTAGATTTATATATTCAAAATATAAACCATGTTCTCCCTGAGCAAATGATTTTTTACATGCAATAGGGTGAAATTAGCCTCTTTGTACAATGTCATGGCCTTGTTAATTGGTTAAATAAGAATCGGGTTTCTGGGGCAGATACGGAAAGAAAAAGAAATGCTGCATTCCATGTTACATGCAGTGACTTCTCTTTACCAGCACCTCTCCCTGCTTCCTTCTCCAACTTGTAGAAAGCTTCCTCCCCAGTTAGGTCATCCACGATTGTCTGAGGTCTATTGCAAATGAAACACCGCTGGCTAGAAATACTCCAAGTAATAGTTTCCTTCAAAGATGGAAGCTGATACTGCTGCTAAGGCTGAAGCCACTTACGGGGAAAGACCTGTCATCCTGCAGGCAGGGCCCACACCAGTGGCTGGAGCCATTCTCTGCCTCCTGCCAGCCACTTCTAATGTGCAAGAGCCCATCCAAAATTACTGTTCAAGAGCAGTGCAGGTACAGTCACCGTAGAGTCCTTGATTTCTGTTTTCTATCTACATTCTTTAGGTTCCCACATTTAGGTAGCCAAACTCCTGCCCCAGAGAAGCACGTTTGTTGGTGCAGGTTTTTCCCTTGCCCCTCCTGGGTCTGCTTCACGTGTGCTGCTGTTTTTCCTTACACCCTTTGCCAAGGTCTGATGACAAGGCTGTGATTTCTCTAAGCTTCTCTTTGTTACAGGTGTGACATGCAGCTCGTAGGGTTTTATTAGGGCTTTCATAATGTATTAAGGAAATGTCAGGATCAAGTAATTTATAATTAACAGTGACATGTGAATGTCATGCCTAACAATTGTAGTGTAAGAGTATTGTTTTGTGAATGGGCCATTTTTTACACATGCGACTGTCAATGTCCAAAAAAGCCATCACCAGTCAGGCAAATGGTTGATAGAGACAGATCTTTTTTCCCCTTTTGTTTACTTATCACTGAATTCTTGATAGGCATCTAGACCTTGCTGCCTGTTGTTCCTAGATCCAGTACATACATAAAGCTTAAGCCGTGATTGGAAGCTTTTATGAACATTTTAGAGCTTGAACCCAATCTAAACGCAGATGGATAAATCTATGCACAATGCTGATGTGAAATTCATATCAGCATTGTCTGTGTGAATTTTCAGTATGAGAGTGGCCCTGGTCTCCACCATGCAAAAGCATGTCATGTAGGATGCTCTAGCCATCAGTGGCTGCCCCAGGATGTGACGAGCTTAGATGTGATGCTGCATTAGCAATAGCCCTCCTGGCACTTTCACATGGGTACTGGCTGGGGATCTGTGGTTGCAGCAGCTGAGCTTGGTGCTGGTATTGGGATCACTACAGGCAGTCCCCTGAAGAGTGAAGACAGACCCCTCTTATTGCTTAGCTTGAGATTTAAGGAATGGTAAATCGCAGGTCAAAACCATGCCCAGATTAATGCCACTGATGTGGGTTCATTTTCAAGTTTGTTTTTCTTGTGTTTGAAGTGGCTCTCATCTCTTCTGACAAGGAACAGCAGTTGTGGCGTGAGAGTGGTTTGCAGTAGTGGTGTTTGCAGTCTGTCAGATGCCACAGCTTCCCCTTGGCTTTCTCTTTCATAAATGAGGTTGTTAGATTTGAAGGGCAGGATTTACAAAAAAAGAGGAAGAGAAGGAAAACCAGGAAGGAAATGGGAAAGGAAGAAGGCGAGACTCGATTGCTCTCTACTACACATCTTGTGGTTTGAGTTGGTTTTGGAAATGCCCTTCCACAAGCTTTTGAGACGTGAAAGGAGAACTTATTTTATAATAGCCCTAAGATATTTCAGTCACATGTTTCCCTTCATTTGTATGTGAGAACAGTGCTTGAATGAGAAGTTAAACAGTGTGAGTCTTAGTGGAAAAACTAAAATCAGTGTCCACTCCTTAGTATGTTAGCAATGATGTAGCTAGACTGCTGACTCATGTCATGAATGACGTAGGATTCTAGGATAGAAGTCACTGCTGTGCAGTCTGTAACCTTAGTGCTGTAATAAATCCACAAGTGTCCTTCTGCTGGTCGCTGCAAGTGACTACTTGGGACTTTGTGTCTATGATTCTATGATTAAAGGACTGTCATCTCTCCCTTCTTCAGTAGGAGAGGAGGATATCCATACTCCGCTAGTGGAATCACAAGTGAAAGGGCTTCTATGATGCTCTGCTTATATTCCAATAGAGGGACATCTTTTAATTGTCAGTTCTCAGAGAATCGTGTCATTTGGTCATCTTGGAACCTGTAAGTTAGCTTATAGATAAGCTCTAGGCACTGGGACTCAAGCAATGCCTTGAGACCCACAGAGGCAGTGAATTCTGATACAGCTCTTCACGTTTTTGTTTCTTGTATGACACAGGCTGCAACCTCAACAGTCATTTGCTAATGATGAGGATAAAATGAATCTCTCCTTTGCCTGGATAACAGAGGGAGGTTTAAAACTTCCACTTGGGAAGTTCAAGGTTAGTAAAGCAGCTCCCTTACTTGTTGAGAAGATCTTGGTCTGCCTCACACTGCACTGCATTACAGACTAAGGCAGGCTTCACATTATATATTAACACAGATTTGTCCTCAGATACCCTACTGCGGAGAAGGCCATTTTTAAATCTTTAATAGGGCATTAGAGCAATTTGCCTGTGATTTAGTTTTAAGTGGGCAAGAGGAGCGGTGACAAATGAAGCTGGGAGGCCCTAAAATTCTTTGAATATTCCATGTTTTCCTGGAACTGTTGGGAAAGGCTGCCAGAAAGGTCTTGGCAGGTTTTTTATGTGGCTGGCCAAGTCTGAAGCAAATGTGGATAGTTAATAGGCTAAAGCAGCTCTGGTTCCAAGTCCATACATATATATAACATACGTTTTTATTTAAGAAATACCACCACACGGAGGAGCAAATGTAGTGCTAATATATCTTCCTGAAGGAAAACAGCAAGGGAAGAAACACTGTCATCTTGTAACGATAAACTGAGAGATCTTTTGCCCTTACTTTTTAGGGACTTGAATTGTCAGCTGAAGAAGAGAAGAAGTAGGAAATGAAATCAGTAGACAGGCAGTGGCTTTCCCGTGAGGGCCCCATATTAATCAGGAATAGCTTATATAGCAATAAGTTTGCGTCTGAGAAAAAAGGCAGAAGTTGTTCAAAGAATGGATTTCCGTTCCTAGATTGACTTTGTGTTGTTGCCATGCAAGTAATTAAAAATAGTAATTAAGCAGGAAAGTGATCAAGTAATGACCTGGGACCTGCTGTTGCAGTTGCTTCAATGTGGACAGTCCATTCTAGCATGAAGCAGGAGGCTGCCTCTGTGGGTCTTAACTGTAAGAATTAAGTGCTGCTACTGAATTATCTCGGGTACAGGCTCATCTGGGAGGTTTTTCTCTGTACACCAGGGTCAGAATCATAAGCTGTCTGTGGCCACAGGCACCTATGGAATAGGTATTTACTGTGAGCTGTTCCTGGGATACGCGAGTCCCGATTTCACCGAGACATCAGGTGAATTACCTTTGTACTTTGAAAGTTGTCCCCATTGCAAGGGGTTCTTGTTTGTATTCAATTCCTGGGGCCTGTGTTGTTTTATTCTTAATGGGCTGAGGACTGTGCACAGCCTCCACTGTTACAGTGGAACTATTATTATATCTTTTATTAAGCCACTGGTGCAGACCCTGAAGTTCTGTTAACAGACTTCATATGAGATCTTGGCTAAGTCTTCATGCTTATTCACTGTATATAGAATAGAGCTCCTTGTTCCTCATAAAGACAGAAGAACTAATCCTATCTGAATTATGCAGAGGCAGTCATGTTGCATGTCATACCGGGATTGCAAGTGAGCATTCTGTATATCTCTATGATGTTTCATATGGACAACATCCATGCTGACATACACATTCATTAGCTGTGCAGAGTTAAAGCTGACAATATTTACAACCTAATGCTCCTTTTACACAAAATCAACTTGAAAATGTTATTACATTTTTAAAATCCTAATTAAATGTCATATGTTATAACTGAAATATTCTGATATTCAGATCATTCTGTTTGTTTTCTTCATTTTGTAGCTCATCAAAAGGTCTTATTGCGTTATAAACCGAACTAAATCTAAGTTTAGTGTGTGCTAGAGCCTGCAGTGCAACGTTAATGATGCAGCAGTATGGACTGGCACCAGGAGCGGGGAGACTGGCTGCTGCGCTTGCGTCCCGCTGCTATTTCTGGCATGCAGAGGCTGAGCGGTGTGGGATGGGTCAAACGTAAGTCCTCAGAGGTTGCCGTGTCATCCTCGCGTTCTGACATTCATTCTGTCTGCCACATGCCTCCTGATATGTGGCTTTCTAATTTTTAATACTCTCTCATCGCCAGCGGAGCAACTGAAAACAAGTTACTGTATGCTAAGACCTCTGTGTCTGGTTTCACAAGAGGGAAGGGTGACCAGACTTGCGTTCAGGCTTCACCCCTGTTAAAGTGCCCAAGCCTGTTATTTCTTTGACAGCAATACCTAAATGGCTTGGCATCCTGTAGACACCCTCTGAGAAGAGACTCCCTGTGCACAGGAACTTGCAGTCTAAACAGATAAGGCAAACAGAAGAGGAAACACAAAGAGATGGAGAGAACTGCCCAAGCCACTTACCATGTCTAGCGGCAGGACTGGGAATAGGGACAGGTCTTTTGGGTTCTCACCACTGTCATCACCACTGATTTGGGATTCCTTTGGCTGGCTCTGCACCAGCTTCTGCCTGTCCCTCTGCAGGGATCGGTGGTCTGAGCCCACCAGGCAGCTATAGAAAACATTTTGGTGGCCTGCCTTTTGGTTTAATTCTCCAGCAGTGGCTGAGACAAGTATATGAGAACATATACAAGAGAGATGTCCTCATGAGTTGTCTATTGATTTATTAATTGTGCCCACTGCAGGCTGTAGCTGAAGAATTAGAAAACCCGAAACCCCTGAACATTTCTCTATCTTTTGAACAATTCCTAGCCTCTCTTTAAAGAGAAAGCCAGTGTTGGTGAAAAGGGCTAAAGAGCAACAGGAGGTTGAGGGGATGACTGTTCTTTGAGGTTCTTCAGGTCCCTGTAAGCTCTCAAGGCTCTTTACTGATATTAATTAATAGACTCACAATTCCTTTCTTATGTGCAGTAGTTCTGTCACCTGTTTGTATTGAGTTTATGCAGAAAAGAATTGGAAATAGACTGCAGGGCTAAAGGTCCACAGTGAATTCATGGAGGAGGTGAGCACAGATCTCCAATCTCTGAATTACAATCTCTTTTACACAGTGACTCTACCACTTCTTTCCTATTGAAACAGAATTCATACTAGATCTTAGTTGCATGGATTTCTAGTTTTAATTTAACTTTCTACTTTTTCTGCCAGGTCAGGTTCCCAAACATCCCTATACTTTATGCATGTTTCTGAAGTTGAGTCTAGGATCAGCAGTTTAGATTCTAATTGAACAGCCTCAAAGTGTACTATTTACGTTGGCTTTCTCAGAATAAGAAAAATCCCATTGATTGAGACACACCATCTTTTTCATACAATGATTCCATTGAAATTTCAAGTCCATTTTAAGGAAGCATTAGATGTTGACCAGCCAGAAAGTTTTTTGTAGCAACCCTGTAGGTTAACATATTAATACAGCTCCATCGTTTAGTAACTGAAATGCTTCAAAGTTTGTCAGAGTATGAAGCCTCAGATCTCAAGAAATTATGTCACCAGCTAAAACCAGGTCAGATTTATCTGAAAGTTTAGTGAGGTTCTTGGAGCTTTGCTTATGTTTTAAGTGAATCAAGCCTTATTTGAAACTTTTGGCGAACCCGAAACCATGTGAAATATGAGGGGTTTCAGGTGCTTTATGCGATATGGAAATGGAAAATCATGCAAGAGTAGATGTAATACTTTTTTGCGTGACTTCACCCACATAACTTCGAGTTTCACCTTGAGTTTCTGAGTTCAGTTAAATCCGGTTTGCATAGGAGAGCTCACGGATAAGGGCAGATTGTTAACTCCCTATAGGCAAAACACACATAACTCTCGCGACTGCGTTCCCGCTTCTCATATTCTTTCTTTGATATGGGATGAATTCATCTCTGTAACCTTTCCTTTCAAATCCCTCTGTTATATCAGCTGACCTTTTGTTGAACTCTTCCCATTTCCCTAAACTTGGTTTTCAGTAAGGGCATGGAATGGTGCGGTCTTCCAGGGCCTTCCACCAGGCCCTGCTCAACAGGAGGTGAACAGCCCTGCCTCATTTTGCTTTTTGCTGCCTTTACCTTGGGATTGACCTGGTTTATGACTTTCTCACCTTATAATTTTAAGTGTTCACCATTATCCAGGGATTGATATAGTTGGAGCTCAAAGATCTCTGAGGAACCTGTTCGCAGAATTGGGGGATGGAGAGAAAATACAACAGCCACTCTTTAAGCTGTGGTGCTGTCAGGGTAGTGCATGGGTGAGGTAATTTGCTAACGTATGCCCTGTTGGGTTGGGAGGTGAAAGTTGGTGGGTGAGTCAGGTTAAAACGAATTGCTGGTAATGAAAGGGAATTTATATGACCTTCAGCCACACTCCATCCTCTCTGTTGACTAACAGGATAGCAGATGTGGATAACGAAAGTAATACGAACATAGCAGCTTGCTTCTGAGGACCTCCAAACACTCCCAAGGACATGGTAAGCGTTGTTATGATGGTTCTGTATTATGGGGAAGCAAGGTAGAATCATAGAATAGTTAGGGTTGGAAAGGCCCTTAAGATCATCTACTTCCAACCCCCCTGCCATGGGCAGGATCACCTCGCACTAAACCATGTCACTCAAGACTCCATTCAGCTTGGCCTTGAACACTGCCAGGGATGGAGCATTCACACCTTCCTTGGGCAACCCATTCCAGTGCCTCCCCACCTTCACAGTAAACAACTTCTTCCTTATTATCTGACTTAAATTACCCCTGTTTAAGTTTGAACCTACCACCGTTTGTCCTATCACTACAGTCCCTGATGAAGAGTCTCTCCCCAGCATCCTTGTAAGCCCCCTTCAGATACTGGAAAGCTTCTCTGAGGTCTCCATGCAGCCTTCTCCAGGCTAAAGTGTCTCAATTTTCTCAGCCTGTAGGAAGAGGTGAGGTGATTTTACCACTGACTTGATGTGCAATTGGACAAGGGCATACAAACCAGTGAGGTTTAAATTAGGAGCTTTTGGTTGTCAAACTCCTCATTTGATAGAACATTGTCCTGGTAACACTCAAATCATGACACCTTTGCCCAACTTTGCTTTCCAGCCCCTCTCCATGAATTTATGCCTTTCCTCACATGGTTTGAATTCTTTATTTGTATTGCTAAATACTTTTTACTCCACTTGAAGACATTTTATTCATTTGTAAACTATTGTCATATATTACCATATATACTGTCCATACAGCAGAGACATTCCTGTTACTTGAAAGGTACTTTCTAAACGATCTCTGTATAGTTTGTTTCCATACTGACTTGTGTCAAAAAGGCCTTAAGTTTTATAGTCAGTACTTAAGTCCCTAAAGCATCCTCTCTGGCTGAGGATCCCTTCACCTTCTTTGAATCGCTGATTCCAACTGGTGCCAGAAAAAGCAGTGTGGCTTTACTCTGCTTTCTGCTCTAACTGTGCACCTACCAAAGTATCTCCTCTTCCTTCCAGCCTTTCTCTCTGGTTAAACTCATTCTTCCTTTCTGTTTTCCAGCTTCATTCTGCAAACTTCCTCTCACTCCATTTCTGCAAGAACCTTTCCTGCAAAACAGGTCCCCAGTAGGGTTTGTGAAGGGGTTACCAGTTTATTTATATCCACCCCAGCATGGTAGCAGCCAGACATTACAAGTTGCTGGGTTGTTAAATAGCATGTAGCACACGAAAGAAGCTTCAGTCTTCTGGTGCAGTTCAGAGTGGACAAATGTGTACCTCACAGCTGCTCTGAACTGATCCCTAGTTCTGGGGGTGTTATTATTCCTTCGTAATCTCTCCACACTGGTAAGATGAACGAGGCATGCTCAGGACTAAAAGAACTGCAGAGGCTTGGCCCCTTTTTAAATAAGAGAACAATTTTCAGGCCTCTTTCAGTTGTGCTTATTTCACTCCAAAAGAAAAAAAGACAGAACAAAAGAGAAATAGGAGGAGGTGTGGAAACCCCTCGAACTTTCCCTGTTGAGATTTCAGATTCCTGGTGGTGACAGTGCCTCGTGATGCTGCTGTTGGTGTTCTCTTCTCTCGTGCCTGGCACGAACGATCCCAAAGCAGGGAGCTAAGTTAAAATACATGGCTGTGATCAAAAGAGGATGACACCTCTGGTTTTTTGTGCCACCCTGGAGGCCCTTAGGTTTGGAATTCAAGTCTTTGACAAACAAGGTTACTGGACTCTGGTAAATGAAGTGTCCGGATGTGAATGACGATTCATAAAAGCAATTAAAAAAGGAAAGCGTTTTTCTGCTGGGTATAATGTCTTGAAGATGTCCTTAAAGTGTGTGTGTAATGCTGTAAGTACTGGTCAGTGGATAGGGACTGCTGTGTTTAAGATTATGGCTCTGTTTCCAGCATAACGCTTCTTTTCACACGGTTCCGATGACCAAAACTGGTTTTTGGTAGTTGAATCTCTCTTGTTTAGTTTCTATGTCAAAATAATTCCCATCTCTTCCTTCTTAAATTCAGAGGGGGGAGGTAGGGAAATCTACTGAGGATGTAACATTTTCCTTGGGAGAAATGTGGGGTTTGCAACATAAATATTGGAGATGTCAGATAATGGAAATTCACTCCTTTTCCACTCTTGCATTTCAGCCCTGACCCTCCACAAACATGAACCACCTCATCTGTACAGCTTTCAAAGCGATTTTCAATGAGCAAGACTGAACTCGGTTAAAACATGATTAGGGTTATTGTTGTGCACAAAGATCCATCAGCCCAGCCACATTACCTAAGCAAGAAGTAGACCCTGAGGCACACTCTACAAGCTTTTTCCTACATGGCTTCTCAAGTCATCTCAACCTACCTGTTAGCATCTAATGATGGCTCTTAGGCTCTGCTGTTGCAGAGCAGACACTTCCAGTCTTACTGCCTTCTCCAAGGGGATGCCTCTCGCTTCTCTTGTGCATATTCCAAAGTTGGGGCTTCAATTTGCTTTGCCCTCACGTCCTGCCCTTGGTTATCCCACACATGTATGCTAAGGGAAGCAAAGTAGTTTACTGATTTATCATGGATCATTAGATGGAGTAACTATTCTTAAAGCATCACCAGTACAGATACAATAATTAGAGATGTGCTTTTGTTAACATCGCAAACCTCTACCCTCTTGTACAGTACCCTTGGGTACTAAATAATTACCCACTTTGTGTGGTTATCTAGCTCACTAATTACCCACAAAAATTGGGGTCAGGTGTTAACTGCTTGAAATAAGTGTCCTCCAAAGACTTGGTAAAATTGTGGAAAGAAATTATGTGTTTGCAACAAAACTTTATAAAAAATAAAATTCAAACCATTTTGGGAAGGAAGAGAAGGGAACGCAAAAAAAGACAACAGAGATAAATTGGTCTGTGTGATGGCAAATTCTTGCACGCTGCCGTGATGATGGGGAGGGAGTGAAGGGATGCTTGGCAGATACAGTCTCTCTAATCCAGTCTACTTTTCCCAAAGATTAGATCCTTAGGATTTGATTCTTCCCCTATCTAGGCTGATGTCAGTCAGGATTATGTTAGTATAAGTAAGAAAATTTGTATCCATGGACTGCATAATCCCACCTCTTCTATCACCCAGGGACTTCTGCATTGCACCCAGTAATATGACTGTCTTACATACGTATTTCCATACATTTCCGTTGTTCCATACCCCACATGCATGCAGAATTCCATCCTAAGGCTTCTGCTCAGAAAATGCTGCTTGCTTTGAGTAATAATTTAATTCCTGTGTTCAGGGAGTTACCCCAGTGAGTCAAAGGTTGCTAGATAGCCCCACCCTCCCCAACTTCCCAAACACTTCGGCTGCAGTCCCTTTCTCTGTGCCAGACCCACACAAGATGTCTAACTAGCCAGAATCCCAAGAGGCAGCTTCTCCTGCCTCCCATTTTAGCCCCAGATAACTGGGGAATAAAGCCCTAAAGCCCTTGAAATACCAGGCACGCGTAACAGAGGGATATTTAATGGACTGTCTTCCTAACCTGCTTTCTTGCATAGGCGCTCTCTGCCTTCAATACAAAGGAAACAGATTTCAGTGGGAGCTGAGAAGGTGTTTCTGAAAGTCCCACTGTGCACCCATCAGGGTATGTGCATACAGGGATACCTTTACACCCTAAGCATCTTCGCAGTGCGCAGCATAACAAAGAAACCGCCTTCTTTATTTATGTCTGTGTTTTGCGCTAGGTGCTTCCTCTCTGCAGCGGGTACCACCTTCTGTTCCCACAAGCAGCCTGGGTGGAGTCAGGTATTAGGCATCACCAACCCCACTGAGGGGGCAGGAATGGGTCCCAGGTAAGGCCCCGCATGGTGGGGTGTGTGCTGGGTCTTTAGGGCCGTACCTGCGCTCCGCATTGTGCAGTGCATCTCTGGAAAATGCAGGGATCAGCCTCATAAAGCACAATGCAGATTTAGTCGTCATCTTTGTGTCTCTCTCCCCCCTCGCCCCCTGCTGATGTTAACTGTCTGTATTATTATTTATTGTTATCAAGGGATTTGGTTTGATCAATGAAGTGTATATGCGTCTGACGGACATTCAGAGAGGAAATGCTTGGAGAATGAGTAACATGTCTGCAGCGGAGGGTGTGTGTGAGGGAGAGAGGGAGCATCGGTACTAGGAACATTGACTGATGAGTTCATTTCAAAATCCAAGGGCATATAGCTGGTAAATTAGCGCATATTGCAAATATAGTCTGGTGTGAGAGGCAGCAGTGCTGCCATTGAGCATAGGGGTGGGTGTGTGTGCGGGGAAGGAGGAGGTCGAGGAGATTGTCAGCTCTAAAGTCATCACGGGCATGAGCCAGGCAGTCTGCCTGCTTCAATGCAGACGTGGGGCGTGCGTTTTCCACGGGCGGCTGCGGGCTGCAGTGTGGCGAGAGGAGGGGGGATACAGGGAGGGGGGAACCGAGCTGTAGCAGCGGTGGATTTTATTGTTTTAAAGCCCAGATCCAGCCGGAGGGATGCCAGGCGAAGGGCTGCAGCCCCAACACTTCCCCCTCCTTCCCTCTCCTCCCCTCCCGGACGTCTTTAGGAGGGCGGGAGAGGGTGCCCGGCTGCCCGGGAAGATCCCGGGGCCGCAGGGATGGGAACCGGGATGCGGCCGCGGCGATGGGTTTCTCCCTGGAGCTTAAGAGATTATTGGGGAGGGGTGGCTGGGGCTGGTGTGTGTGTGTGTGTATGTGTGTGTGTGTGTGTGTGTGTGTGTGTGTATGCGAGGCTGGCGGCGGCGGCGGGGGGAGCCGAGTCCTTATTCTGTTAAAGATTTAAGTAGGCATGCAAGGAATCTCTAGGATAGTTGGCAAAGGGCGGGGGGGGGCGGGGGGGGGGGGACGGATCCAAAAGAGTCTGTAACCAGACACTGAAGCTTTCCAGGAGTGAGAGTGTGTGAGAGAGACGGAGACAGAGCGAGAGGAAGAGAGGGGGCAGTGTGGTCTAGTACATTTTCATCTGGTCGTTGATTTGAGCCTGATGCTTGCTGTCCCTCAACAGCCTCCCTTGCCTGTATTTTTTCTTTCCCCCTCTCCTCTCCTTTCCCTTCTACTTCATCGAAGCCTAGGGGAGCCAGTAAAGATTAAATGTGCTTTCTAAAAGGCAGCCACTTCATGCAGCTATGTCTACACCCCCCCCCAGCTCCCCCTTTTTGAAATAAAAAAATAGGAAGAAAAGAGGGGGGAGACAGCGAGGGGGAGAAGGAAGGAGGAGGAAGAGGAGGAGGACTATAGTTTAATGATGTCGGGACTGGCTGATCCACAAGGAGGAAAGAGAAGGGGGCAAAAAAAATAAAAGGAAAAAAAAAAAAAGAGAGGAAAAGATTTGAGCTCCCGGACGAGGAAGGACTTTGGTGAATGTGCTCAGACTCCTGAGGTGAGAAAAGGACGGAGTGAGTGATGATGATGATGATGGCTCCGTAATGGTGCCTCTTACCGCTGCTCCCCCGGCCGTGCGGCGGCGGGGAGCGTCGGGTGCGGGG